>DWAV01002093.1:0-11830 GCA_018231305.1 Noctuana lactifera | reverse complement strand
TCAGTTGTGTTTCGGTGGAAAGGTGCAGTTGCCGGCCACACTTACATGAGGCGACCATCAGCCTCCGGGGTAGCAGCTCAACTACATGCGACCTCAGGCAGGACACGAGCCCGCTTGAGGTTGGATGTAGATGTCCATGGGCGGCAGCGAGCACTCAACACCAGGTGGCCTGCATGCTCGTCTGCTACCTCATATCAATTTGTTTCAATAATGTTATTTCATTTGCCCAGCATTTTGGCAAAGATACGTGACGTATATATCAACAATAATTGAGGCGGATGAAATTGGCGCAGCATTACGAATACTGCGGATCATGATTCAGAATCTCCCCAAACCCATTTTCATTTCGGTCATGTTTATTTTGGAAACTAACATGTAAAGGTCGAGAAATTGCGTTTTCGTTACTGTGCGAATGGAAAAGGAGTTTGTTGATTTTGTCTGGCATCATTATATTATATTGATTCTTTTCCTGCAGCGTATAAAGTCAACATTTTTACTTTTTAAATAAGTACTTATTTTGAGACATTATTTTCTCAAAAGTATAACAATATGAAGATATATTATTATAACAAATTTTTTATTTAGAAGGCGGCGGGTTAGTTTAATCTAGGTCTGACGGATAATGCAAGCCCTATGCAGTTATTGTTATTATTATCTACCTACATGTCGTTATTGTTCTAGGTAGATAGTTACCAGTTTGTAAATTACCCGTCTAATCGGATTTCGTATAAAATCAAATGCCCTCCTTATTAAAATTTCTCATACAGGGCTTGAGAAACGATGATACATACCTGCAAACAAAGTATTTAACATCAGCACTTTGTTACAGTGTCAGTTTTATCTTAGTCTCACGGTCTTTGGGAAGAATTTCACAATGTCGGTAAGGATGTTTTCGGTTACATTTTCCCACTATTCATATGTGTTATAGGTACGTATAAATATAATGATAATATGGGCCTATATGATGGAATGTTTTATGGGTAGACCTTAGAAGTGTTATGGAAATTCGTTTGTAGTTTGAAAAACCGTTGATTAATTTCATTTGTCATGGTACATTTTTTAACCCGATGAATAAAGCGGTGATTGTTTAAAATACGTCAAATATAATATTCAGAGGTCATTTCGTAAGTTTTAGTTCTTGCCGCAGTGATTTTTTACAATTTTATACGGTCTGTATTATAATAAACCATACACCTGCTTCATTACGGAGATCTGCATACACTGCACATCAACATTTCTTAGTAAACCAAATTACGTTTGCAGATCGCAGACCTCTACGAAATAAATGAAGATCAATCCAGCTTACGTACTAGGGACAGCTCAATTGTGCCAATTACGTTCCGGATTGAACTTCCCGACCCGTTTGTATGAGCGCTACAATACATAATACCACTTTAAAATCACGCGATGCGACGCTCCTCCCAATATTCTGATTGTGATCCAATAAGAAACTTAAATAAAAAAATAAGTATTGCGAGGCAGCTGGTTGCAAATAAACTTATATTCTAGAAGCTGAATCTTATTATCTACTTAGTTCAGCTAACGGAGAGAAACGCATAATAACGCACTGAAATCATAATAAGCAATTGATTTTAACATTTCTGGTAATTTACTATCAAGTGAGCCACTGTCCTGCAATTGTATTTTGATAGTTTTCACGCCGACATTAATAAAATAGTATTAAATTAAAAATTGTTTAAATATGCGTCTAAAGATATTAATTGCTTTCCACGAACAGAAACGGCATAACTGATCGCAATTCCATCACGAGACTGTTTGCTGTTCGTTGGAAAACGATTGACTACATGAAATTAGTAGATTACCGAAACTATCAAAATCATGCAATCATTGAGATGCCAGTGACAGACGATTACGACTTAATTACGAGATGACTGCTATAGCAGACTTGGGTCCAAGATAGCCACAACAAACAGGCACAATAGGACAGAATGAGTCGCAGGATTCGCAAGCATTTTATATTCCATCCCTTGATGCTAACATAAATTTATCAATGCGCCTAAGCAGGAAATGCAAGATCGTGTTTCAAATTAATTACTTCGCTTCGTTATCTAGTCGGGGACAACGTTGAGTTGGAACCTGTTATGTATTTTTATTATGGAAAAAACTCAGTTTCTAAGTACCTGTTCCCACCTGCCTCGGGGTTCCTGGCCTAGCCTAGCCAATTTATCAGACGGCCATTCACACCAGTAATGTTAATAAGAGACAAGTTTCAAGCCGGGACCGCCCATGCCGAGTAAAGATACTTATGGGGCGACGGTTGTTAAACATAATTGTTTGTTTTCCGTAATTGTTTTGTTTTCCAATCGGTCGTTTGGAAAGCAAAATATAAATGAAAAAAAAACATGTATTAAGTAGGTACTGGTCTTTACTCCACTTCTAATGGGTGTTTTCCTACGTCCCAGACAAACCTGAAAAAAGGTGAGTCTCATTGTTACCCAATTTCTTTTCACTGTATTTTTTATTCACATAATTTTAATTTATTAAGATTGTCTGGAAGAGATAGCTATTCGTTTACTGTAGAAATTTATAGCGTATTGTGTATTAAATGAATTTCACTCTTGATGTACATTAAAGAGGATTTTGTTGTGGTTGTTAAAAGAAAAACAGCGTAATTTCTAACAAGACACCAATAATACCTTAACAAGACATTTTGTCTACAAAAGTAGTAAATTCGTGTTATTTTTGCCACCTGCTAAACGGGACAATTCCCGCCCATTAACTAATGATGTCAGAGCGTCGAGTGACGCGCCGTGCCCCATTTAGAAACAGCAGGTCTATTCTGAACACATTTTCTTCGTTTCGGCCTATATTGCTATTCTTTAAGCTATTCGTGCCCGAAATCGGGGTTTGAAAGAAGTTCAGAGTAGAACTAACCACGGAATAGAGAAAGAGAGAGGCAAATGAACTAACAGACTAGGTTCGTATTTCGTTTGCGTGTCGTTGCAGCCTTAGTTCGATTGTTCGTGAATTTTGATTAAACTTGTCGAGGGTAAAGCCTATAACCCTTCTTATTGCAATTATTGGACCACAGCTGGGCACAGGATTCTTCCTACGCGAATTAAGTAAGTAAGAATGCCAATTTTTTACAAAAGGGTTTCTCGCTTCATTCTGATAACCTTACCAAGCAGGTCGATACATTGATCTGGTATTAGCGTAAGAAGTTAGGAACCAAACTTAACATAATAATGTTATTGTGTAGGTTGTCGGAAACCTTAGTAAAATTTTAGTGGACCGACGCCGTCCAAGGCTTTTTGAACGCCCGACTCTGTTTAGCTTCTCTTTAATACGTTATTACGCGTACAATTTATTTAGTAACTGTAATATAATATGAAATGCAAAAATAACAACAGTAACTATTTAGATACCTACCTACAATCGACCGCTGCCTAATGCTGAATGCATATAATATCTTTTAGGCAACCAAGTATTTCAGGAGTTAAAGTCATGAAGAAAGCGAATGTCTACATTTCCTACCCAAAACTTCTTAAATATCGGTCCGCGGATCACAGATGGATGAGCGAAATAATAAGTGCCGTAGCACGAAACAATTGGAATAAAGGTCAAGATTTCCTAGTCCTCAGAGTTAATTAATATAAGAAAGTATATATAAAGTACTTTCGTCTAAATTATTTTATGTTTTATAGGTTTCTTTATTATAGAATCCAGTTATATCTTAGTATTATTAGTTGAATAAAAGTAAGGCTAGATTTTGTTACTAGACTTGAAATAATGGTTGATAAATTAGTGTCATAAAGAAAGTGGATCTGATTAGTGTGAGTTCGGAGGTTTATTTAGTGAAGTACATAAAATACTGAATAGTAAAAGTCCTATTTACAATAACAAATCCATAAGTTTCACGGTATAACTACTAAAGCCGATGCGTCACTCATGGGGAATATGAAACCGTATAGATAACGGAAATTTGTAGAAACAGGGAGCGCCACACGAGGGTTTCACTCGAGCGATTTCGACGTATTGAGTTTTGATTTCAGCTGCTCTCTGCATTTCTGATGCGTTTACCGGCGAAACTAATCGTTAGCACAGTTTTATCATATCTACAATTAGTAGTCATTAATCCGTCATACAACCGTTGTAGACGAGGAATCCAAATGGAAACTAACTGTTTGTGGTTTGCAGTTCTTATATTTCACTGTGTAAATTTGGGTGTTTCACAAAATCCTAAAATTGAACTTCAAATTTCTCATTTCCAGGATCATCAACACAACCAGAACGAGCACCAACGACTCAACACGCATGTGAACCGTACGACCGTAGTACGAGGCCAAAGACCGCGGACGTTCGAGACACGTCCCCGAAGAATACGACACGGTGACGTCACAACATGGCGTCCACCGACACATCGACCTCCAGCCAAATCACCGCCGTAGCAGAAGACCACAAGCGCATCGTCGACGAAGCATTCCTTAACAAGTTAAAGGGCCTCGTCGAACGGTTAAGGCTTGATAATGCAACCTTGAAGAAATCGCTCGACGTCGAGCGGAGCGAGGTTAGAGCGCTGAAAGCCCGACACGAAAGCACTATTAGAAACTTGAAGACTGAATTCAGAAAGAAAGAAGATTTCCTAGAAAAACAATTACGAACAGCAACCAAACCAGAAAAGAATGATGACACAAATATAGGAAATAATAAACAAGTCGAAATAAAACGGTTGGCTACCGAAATCCAGTCTTTAAAATCAGCGAATAAGGGTCTTCAAGAGAAACTCAAGGTAACGATTTAATTCAGTTTATTCAATCTACTCTATTACTATTTTTAACACAAAACGTTTTGATTCAAGAGGTGATTTTCTACTTTACTTTTTGAAATTTAAACTTTAATTTATTAAATATGTACAGAATACATTCCGCAATGAAACTAGCAGTCGAAATTGCTACACCAATCATCATGACAATGAACATTTCTTGAAGATTTTTTGTATTAAGAGGTTTCCGTTCTTTATTATCTCCATTGTAAATTGCTTTCTTATGTCCCTCGACAAGGGTGAATCCTTCTGATTTAGTCCAATATTGTAAAATGCCCCCTTGGTTAAGATGATGTAGTAAATTGTTAAGCCTCGTCAGATATGGGCTTCCATAACGCAGCCCGTATACTATCGAGCAAGGGACAGGACATTCTTCTACAGTATGGAAGAGCGGTCTGCCATCTTTCATGTTCGATTGCTTCCGGCTAATGTACTGAGCATCAGATTTACGCAGTAATACTGCATATTGGAACTGCCGTTTCTCAATTACATCCTTAATTTTTTGATCATTAAATATTTCCATGCGCTCGATGGCCTTTTCACGATATTCATCGCTCAAACTCTTATTAAAAGTTCTTACATGACGATTATGGACTCCAAATGTTAAATTTGTATGTAATAGTTCCTTCCAAGTATTTATATCAGGCTTATATCTCACGTATGCAATTGCAGAAGTGATGATGCCCTGAAATTAGAATAAAACAAAATCAGAAGAGCTATTTTATAATCTGAACTATCTTGTGGAAAAAAATAACACTTGGCCTTAACAACTTACATCTATTGCACAATCGACTACCAATGAATATAACATTATCATTAAGATCATACACCTAAATAATGGACCTGAAAATTTAAAATCAACTGTCTGTCTTATAAAACATTTAGTCAAATCCAATATTGTCACAGAGTTAGTCCGATTGTCATCAATATTCCACACTTTCTTTTCAACTTTACGGATGAGTAATGAAATGGATATAAGAAGCACAACATTAAACATAAAAAGAATAAGCATGTCTTGCGATATTAATTTTAGTGTCGTCATAAACGTAGATTGTTTCAGTGATTTCTTGATCAAAAAACATAACTCGTCCTGCTCTAGTGGATAAGTTGTATCGATGTATCCGTAGTATGAGTTCTTTAATATTCGAGAGTTAAGCTCTAAATCAGTATATCCGTCCATTAAATCTGCCGTAACCCCGGTTACTGTATCGTTTTCCAATAAATCACCAACAGTATTGCCATCTCTGGGAGGTAATGGTTTACAAGTAGCATTGAGATATTTCATAACAGTCCTTGCCAAGTTTGAAACACAATGCACTGGTCCGGTCTCATCAGAAGTATAAATCTTTCTAAAAACACTCAAACGCAATTCACTGCCGAATAGGTCATCATATTGTCTAGCTAAAAGAGTGCTGACATCTTTTACGTATGTGATGTCTTTTACTTCGTCGTTGAAAGGGTTATAAGTAAACATTTTTAATTCACCTGACCACGCTAACAACACTGAATTGGTTAAGCTTCTGGTGCAAAGGAGCCGAAAGTGATTCTTCATTGCGAAATAAAAGTAGCTGTCCATCTTAACCGGTGTATTAATTACAAATATTACTGCACTCCTTGGTTTAAAAACTCCAGTTCTCAATAAAGCCTCTACGGCAAAGTCACTTCCGTCCGTGGACAATTCTTCTGAAGTCACCACGTAAGCGGTCTGTCCATGCTTGTTAATTTTAGGTTTAACTTTGGTCTTGTTTGTATCCGGGCAGCCGTTAAGGAGCATCACGGGGTAGCCGTAGGCGTAATTTTCGGTATATTTCAAGATCCTGTTTTCGAAGTATGTAAATTCACAGAATGTTATCGTAAAGAACCATTGTTTGAACGCGTTAAATATTTTCTCCACAACTTGATAGGCAAATTCTGCTTTGAATGAGGTTTCGTTGTGATAAATGAAGATTTCCGTTTCCAGAACGCTTGATAAGCAAACGTTGGGCGAATTAACAAGAATCAGAAAAACCCACAGGAATACTGGAGACATATTTTTCGCGTGTCACTTCTGGAAAAAGTTGAATCAGACTGCAAAGTTTAAGGTCATTTTAGTATTAATGGGAGGCGTTTGGAGCCATTAGTGGAATGTCAGTGTGTACAATAGAGGCCCGTCAATTATAGAGCAAAGAAAATATTGGCATCGTTTAATTGTGTCGCATATGACAAGTTTTAAGGCAGAGCTCATTAGTGTCTATTTTGTTGAGAAAAATAAAATGTATAAAATTGTTCGGGTTGGGTTATCGTTTTGGTGGTATTAAAAAACTTGGATGACCAGTATATTATGTTAAATTTTTCAAAATAAATATTTCACGAGTATTATGAATAGTAGAATAGAACGAATCATGAATATTAATTGCATGCATAGGTGTTATTACGTTTTTCATACCCTAATATACCTATCTTATAATATAGTAATCTACCTTACAAAATAATTATTTAAAACGTGGTCCATCACTCTTTTATTTATGAAGAAATTTTAATAAAAATAAGATTGGTACATAATCATATTCCCAAGCATTTACGCTGCCTACTTGTGCCTACTCATTATTGTTGGCCCTTTGAAATTGTTCTTAATAAAAGTATTACTTAATAAGTTTAATTGATTCCGACATAACATAGATACCATTCTAATCCGACGAGTTATATTAGTGTCGTAATTATAACCGTTTTTCCACTTACTGTTAAAGGGCTTAGCATAGGTAAGTGCCTGTTCTACATGAATATTTAAATTTCTTATCACTTGTCAATATTTGATTGGATTGGTAATTTTCCTCTTTCATTTAGTAAGTGTTACGACTTGCTGTTTTCTGTAACCGGCTAATAGTAGATCATGATCAGGCATGTTTAGTAATCGATGAAATTTTCTACATAATTAAACGATCATTAAGCTAACTAATAGAATAAGTATAGGTCCATAATGGTTGGAACAGTTTCTAACAAGACAAAGTTATGTTCAAGAAAGAGGCAAAGCAGAGAGGTAGCTCTGTTTCTTTAGGTTTAATATTAAAGTGGCACTAAATTATTGTAGGTAAAGTAGGTAGTTATTAAGTTAAGCTGCAAAGATCCTCTGTTGTGATTTAAACCTAAAGAGACCAGCGTGCTTTCCTACGAAAAAAGTACTCCCTTAAGGAGATAAATGACCATCTTTACTTATTCAATAGTGGTTTCATATAGCCATGTAGCATTTTTGCGTTTATCGGAAAGTTTTAAATTATAGTTGGGTTGGGACCTACTTGTCCTGAAATTATTTCATAATGAACGTGGCTATTTTATCAAAGGTGTTATTTTTTTGTAAAAGAGGGTCTTAAATTTAAATACTTATACCATGACATTAACAAATTTTGTGATAAATATAATTTTATTACAGGTTGCGCAGGCGGCGGAGTGCGCCCGCGCGGCCGAGTTGCGCGCGCAGGTGGCGAAACACGGCGCGCTCGAGCAGGCCGCGCGGAGAGATGCGCGCGCGCAGTGTCATAAACTGGTCAGTTATGTTTTGTTATTCATAAATAAAAGATTCCCGGAATAAAAATCTCGACGGACGCGCGTTTTTGTCATTAACTAGGTGGTGCCCGCGACTTCATCTGCGCAGGATTCGTATTTCGAGCAATTCACACAATATTATCTTTATAAATTGTAGCCTATGTGTTATTCTGATGTATACTCGTAATTATTGTAAAGTTTCATTAAACATCCATTCTGTAGTTTTTACGTGACAGAGTAACAGTAAAGTAAGAGAGATTAGACATCTAACCATCCATACTTACAAACTTTCACCTTTAGTAGTATCAGTAGTATTATTAGTAGTATTAAATGGTTTATTTACGTTTGTGCAAGGTAGCTAAAATTACTAGCTCCATCTCGCCTCTGTGTGACTTACATTATACTTCTTACAAAGTAAACAAAACATGCAATCATACATAATATTAACGTTGATGTTATTTGGTATCTGTTTATGTAGAGGTTGTGGGCGTTTATAACCAAGTAGTAGATCCAAATAAGAAGGAAGAGCAATTTAATAAATCTTATAAGGCTAGACATCTTTAAATTTATCTAGTGTTTTCAAATTTTAGACGTGTCAGTAGAATTTAATCCCGTATTAAAATGATTGTCATCTGTCGGAGTGTATACCTAATTATTCTATTGCGTTTTAATCCGATTGCAGCGAAGCCTATTATATTTTAGTTCCATACCCCATTGAGTGGCGTAATTATTAATGATAAAATGTAAATGATAAATGTAAATATTACTTCTGTTTTTAATTATCCGCTTGCATAAAGTAATTGAAATAAATTATCCTGTTGATAAAAGCGAAGTTGCTGTTGGAGTGTCGCAGGCGCATGGTGTGAACACTTTGGTACCTAAACGCCTGCTTCATAAGTTATAGCAATATACTTCCGCGACATTTTCACTACATAGTATTTATGAGAATGCTTGCCTTTCTTGGTTGCGGGGAAACTCCGGCCGTGCCCAATAGTGGACCATTAAAAAGGATGAAACGGTTTTTTTTTCCTATAAAACAAATGTATGGCCTTTTTCGTTGTTACAGCTGGAGGAAATCAAATCGAAGGAGCGGGTGATCATCCAACTAAAGCGAGAGGTGGCGAGGGCAGCTGCGCAGCAAAATGATCAGGTTAGTTCTTTAAAAATAAAAGTTAGAAATAAGCAGTAAGTAAATCCATTATAGTTTCAGCTTATAAAGTTCGGAAGTGTTTGAATCACATCATACGTAATTGAATTATGTAGATAGAACTATTTAGCTAATATTTGATGATTAAAATAAGATTAACTATTTTTGTTTATCGACAAATTCATAATTGGATTGGATCTTGCTACTACGGTAGAGTTTATACAATTTATGAATTATGAAGCCTCTCGGGTACATACTTGAAATTAGGACGTTCTCATATTTCACAATCACGTGTAAATCAAGTGACGAAAGAAATTCAACTGTAACATAATACTCGTTATAAGGTTTCATCTTATCTTCGCTTCAGGGTACAAATCCTTTAATATAATAATACCTATAGGTATGTTTATTAAATATACCTATATGTACACCTATATGAATATTAAACTAAAAGATCACATAAAAATACGTCTATAAGAGAAAAATACAGGAAATAAAGATATAGCCGAACAAGCATTAAGTTTGAAGTGGAAATGGGCAGGACACACACAACAAAAAACTGATGAAAGATGGTCAAAAATGGTAGGAAATTGGTAAACATTATGGAACAAACGAAAACGAGGAAGACCTTACAAAAGGTGAAATGATAAAATACTCGTATAGTATCCATAACGGGCAAAGTGTGGACGAGAAAAAAGAGACAGAAACATATGGAAACACTTGGAGGGCTATTACCGCCTTAGTTGGCCCTTAGTAGTTTATTTAAGTTTATTTTAATGTAAGATTAAAATATCATATGTAAAATGTAAAGGAAAATAAAGCTTTTATTATTATTAAACATATATTAGCTTCTTATTCTCAATTAAAATTTGTAAACAAAATATTATATTTTACATATATATTTAACGATAGACGAAAGTTTTATAAAAATAAATTAAACTTTATGACCTATTGTCACAGCACTAACAAAAAACTATCTGTATTAAAACACTGTTTTTATATCAATTTAATTTAGCAATACTTTTTATTTTTTTCATTTATATCACTGATTTTTATCGCAAAATAACGTGAGCTGGTTTTCAAATACTGTAATTATCTTAAATTCCTAAGGAATCTTTAAACAAAAAAGGATCCTGGAACTACGGTCGTGTGAAGCCCCTGGGGGCTCGTAATTTGATCCTAAAATAGGGTTGCCAATATTTTGTATTACGTACCTAATTACTTACATTGCATTTGTCGTTAAATCGGCCAATCGGTAATTTTGTTAAATTAATCGTTAAATAGAGTATTGAGTTTCAAAAGACTGATTAAAATAAAATATACCTAAGTATAGAATTTTTTTGATTAGCTGTATAGCTTAATCACAACAATCGTCCTGAAAGTGTTAAGGTATCAAAATTTAATATTTGTTCTTAATATCTATAAGTATTGGATTTATGTATAAAATGTTTATCTAATAAATTTATACGAATAAAAATAATTATAATTATAATTTTACGAAGAGTAAAATTACACAACCCTGTCTTTGAGAGTTAAGTACCTTAAAAAATATAAAACAATTTAGATGATGTGGTTCCCTGGTATACTGGCGTGATGAACCAACATTCTTAAACCATTTTTTTTATATTTAAGTACTAAACAAAAATGATAAGAAAATTTGCAAATAAATGACAGCGTAGGTACCTACATTTCAGACATTTAAGCCACATCAATCAGTGCATCAATTAGCTATTTGTATTTGGTCTGTCGACTAACAGCTCTTTATTTATATAATACTTTATAATAAAGTTAATAATAATAAATGTAGTAGGTAATATAACCTTGTAACGCACTTCCATCTTATCTTAAATTAAGATTGTATTAACAATCTTCCACACAATTTAACCTAAATCTTTTTAATTTAGTTTATACATAAACAGGTATGTCGCTGCAATTATCAGGTTTTCTGTCCACATAAAAAGATTTTCACGTTATGGTCCAACACACTGACTAAATGCATCTTATGTACTCTTACTTTGCATTTGAGAACGGTATAAATACTAAAGTATGCGAACTTTCTTTCGATATCTCTTTTACCAAAGAGCGGGTATTTGTATTTTTTTATCTTTTCTTATAGATAAATTTACGCCTAGCAAATACGCAGGCGGGATCCCAGATGAAAAGTGATCACTACCACTAACCTATCAGTCTTCTCTGATTCTCTGATGTTACGAACATTGGTAATATCAGAAAAAACTGATTGGTTGATGATGAAAATGATTTAAGTGATTTTATTTTCTTAGGCAGTTAAATTATAATATTAATATTTAAATTTTTGCCCCGCCGGGGATCGAACCCGGTACTCTTCGAATGGTGGACTGGCGTGGTAACCACTACACCAC
>DWAV01002092.1:0-11836 GCA_018231305.1 Noctuana lactifera | reverse complement strand
CTAGACGGATAGATAATGCAGAACAACCTCTACTTATATTTTTAGTAAAGTTTACACTTCAAAAAATGTACCTAAGTAAGTCCTAAACTAAAATTATCCGAAAATCCGGATTATCTATACTAATATTATAAAGAGGAAGGATTTGATTGTTTGTTTGTATTGAACAGGCTCGGAAATTTTTTTCTATATGATAGCTACATTCATGAGGAAACTGTCATAATACCTTATACTCGTACGAGCCACACGCTGTAGCCATTTCCGTAGGCTTCCCCATAAACTTCTCTATACTTTTCTGTCTTCCACATTTTAATCCATAGAATCAAATATTTGGTTAATCAAACACCCACCTATCAATTTTTAATACACACGCGCTATTACAAACTCTTAACGCACTTTAGTGTAAGTCGGTTACGTCAGCCGGCGTTCACGTGACACCTAAATTGTCCAATAAGATACAAGCTCTCCAAATGCATTTTTTTCCTGTTAACTGTTTGGTTTTGTAAAGTTCATAACTCGCCTACAGGTTTTGAAAGCAATTGAAACATTTCATCTTTGCTTAAATAAAATATGATATGAATATTGTAATAATATATCGAGGTCGCAAAAACTGACGACGGGACAAGTCACGAATCTATTAGATACATTAACATCAATTTATCAATCTAGGATTAACGGTTCTTCTCGCCGAACAATGTTTACAGTCACACGAGAAAGATATATTTCTTAGATAAATAAATTAATGGTCGCAGTCGATGCTTTGCGAATTATCTGGGTAACGAGGTCATTATGATACTTTTACCTAGCTATGGCTAATTGAATCCGTCGATATACATTTGTAAATGTAGGTAAAGCAATCGTATAAAAAGAGAAGTAAGAACCTACAACTGCTTTATTTTCATTATATATAATGTAGCAAACGAAAAACTTGATTAAGTAGTCACATGTTGGTCACTGCAAATAAGATAGGTATTAACTTAAATCTAAGTCTGAAAATATCTAATAAAATAACAATACTGTGTACTGAGAACAGTATTCAATATTCATCAATATTTAAATCCATTCAGAATTTGTCAGAAGACACAAAAGCATTGCATGATAAATAATAATTTGTTGCAATTTATTGACCACGTAAGAGTGAGATAACTGGAACACGCCCGTCAACGACGGAGACACTTGCACTGGATTTACCTTAACTCCTTATCTCAACCTCCTTTGCGGCTTATCATCTTAACGAGAATTCATAAAAGTCAAGCCCTTGGGAACAGGTGCGGTTACGAGCGACGCAAATTTTTCCTTCGAGTTGCTCTGACTGCAAAGTAATTCATGTCACGTACGGTACTATTAAAGTTGGCATTAGGTAGGTATAGGACGGTATTACGTAGCTGTTCAAGTAATTTGACCAAATAGACAACATTGCGCAAGCATTATGAGTAGGTAACTTAAACTATTTTGTCTTGCATATGTTTTCATTCCCAAAGTCGTTTTTTATCTTCACATACAAAAACCGCTTCAGGCATTACCTTTACGATATAAGCGGCGTGACAATGACAATGTTTTTCTCGGTGCAATGACATTTTGCAGTATTATCTTATGTTGTTTAGTATCGAGTCAACGACCTCGGGTGTGTTATAAAAAGTAACTCGAAGCTGTCCGCCGCATTACTGCAAATTGACTCCATATCAGACGATAGCAACGTAGTCTTGCCATGTGCCATGCGCACCTCCCGTATCTGTATTTGACACTACATCATTTATTTCATTTAATTAGTTTGCATACAAAAAGGATTAAATCAAAATTCGTTCACGACGTGACTGCTAATGATTGCTTTCATTTCAAGATGCCGACCGTAAAAAAAATTGTAGCTTAATCATTAATAATGAATTCAAAATGTTATTACGCAGTGAAATATTGATGCAAGTGTGACGCGCTGGTAAGATTGCTTTTGTCTGTTCCGTTTCGTCGCCATTTGAAACATGTTCGTAAATCGTTGAAGTTGATGAAGCTTCCATCTCTGAAGACATATTTGGGTGGTCCTTCTTTACACGACGACCGTACGTTTAGAATTCTTATTACCACATGATCAGCAGACAGGCCTCGAAGAAAAGTGTTACCTCAATAGTTGTTTGTGTGGACACACACAAATGTAAAAACAATAAAACAGACAACAATATAAATAGTACGTACAAATGGTTAAATATTTCAATCGACAAAAAGTGATAATATTATAGTGATTAAATTTCGGCAATTAAATTTATAGTTATCTTAAAAGCCTGCTTTTTGTAAAACAGAATAGTGTTATCTATTAGATTCGAAAAAGAGAAATCATTCAATTAATCGTGCTCCCTTAGAGGTTCTACTGAATAGCACTCTTGACTTTCACTGATCAAATTTTTGCTAAAAGCCGGTCCATGTTTTGCGAAAGTGGTTGGTCTGGTGGGTGAAGGTATTATATATTGGTGTTGGTGGTTACCACTGGATAGACTAGACATGCCGTATTTCATATTCTCTTAATGGAGACTATATACTATCCGGAGACTATTCCGAAACAAAAGAATAAAACCGTTTATTATATTGTTATAAGGTAATAACATATCTAAATAATTAATTGATCGCCTTGTGTTAGGACTACTTTTACTCAAATCCAGTGCGTGCATATTTAAATAAAATACCGTAAATAAGTACCTAGTACTTAATGCGTAATACAAACTACACACATGTTTCGTTTCATTTACTAATGAGAGACATGTATCATTAATCTTTTAAGAATTAAGCAGCAAAATTTTGTTTTAGTGTGCATATAAATATACGAGCGGAGTCTAAAATGTAAAAAATAAGAAGTGGATGCGTTAAAAAACAAAGAGACGGAATCTTATAAGGGAACCTATACCAACAGAGAATAATAGTGACCTACTGCCTAAAGAAAAGGATGATCAATCGGTTCTATTAAGAAGAGTTATAAATCTAAATCCCATATTGGAATGTAATCCGCATGTTTGTGTAAAGTAATGTTTCAAAGTAATAATATAGATCTGCAATCTAATCACGAATGTTAATACGCCTTTTAGTGATATGATAGCAGAGCAGAGGGGACACCCACGCACGCGTCCCTCATTACCGACCCTTTCAATTCTTCGCACGCTTGAAATGCACTGATATCTGCGCACGATTTTAAAGAATGACTTGTAATAACTTATACGAGCATAAAGGACTGACTGACAATGTAATATTCTAAGAATTCAGTTGTATTTTGAAAAATATGCAGAGGTTATAATAAATAGTCTTAATACATTTTGTAAGCATACAAATAGTTAAAAGTTTCTGAAAGTTACCTGACAAATAAAGCTATCAAACAGATATAGTTGTAACTTCTTAATATATATTTTCTGTTTTACCATTCAAACGCTATCAAACAGATACTGTTTCACCAATCAAACTGCCTGATTCTGATGTTTATATATGTATGTAAAGATGTAGAAGAAGGGTCGAACCCTGACTGAAAAGTAGAATAAATATCAATCTAAATTAAAATATAAGTAATTCATTAAACAACATCAATTAAAGTTATTTTTTACACTTTTTTAAGACCACTATTATGAAAAATCCTTGACATGTGTTTCCATTGTCTACATGGAAGGGATGAAAAGTATCCTAATCCTCCGTCATGCAACATACTTAGAAAATATCCCATTTATATTGGTACTTACTTAGGACAAATCTTAATTTGTTAAGAGTTAAAACAACAAGAACAAACAAACAAACAAAGAAGAAGAAAAACAAACTTCTTTAGTGCATGTCGTCAAGTGCTGGATTATTAGTATTTACCTGTTAGGTAAAAGTTGGTAGAAGCCAGTACTCGTTCGTGTGAAGATACCATCAGCGATCGTCGACGGCAGTCGGCGGTCGTGACTGACACGCCGATACCGTCGCGCGCGCCGCCAATGTTGTATTGTTTCATGGTACCCGTATATAATGTACATCATGTAACTGAGTGCTGGACAAATGATAAATAATCTATCTGTTCGGTAGAAGATAAGAGTCAAAATTGGAAACTACATCAGCGACGTCCTAGACGTTGACTACGGAGTCCCACAGGGCAGTGTACTAGGTCCCACGTTATTCTTACGTTAGTCTTACGTTGGTCCACAAATACGGTTTAGCAAAGCAGAATAAGGTATAAAAATAATTTTCAAGTGGCTATAATCTAATTGATTTGGTGACTAAGGACGGAAGTACAAAGGAAGGGAGTCCATTATATACATATTCAATAGTTTGAATTCACTTTGTGCTGTCTGATTGTTCCATGATGATGGACAATAACAATCTCGATAACGTTGTCTGCGTGAGATATATGCAAATAGAGCACTGATATGCTGTCAAGAGCTCAAAGCCGATACAATATTACAACCTTTAATTCGATCGACGCATTAAATAATGAATTATTCAAACTGACGTTCACGGTGAACAAACTAATGCAGCGCTAACTCATCTGAAAGTGACGTTGGCTACGCATTATGTACCTAGAATTTTTATTATGCAAGTGTCGCACGTGCAAATTGTGCAGTGCATGTTTAGTTTCGTAATTAACTATTTTATTTTATCGCTTATGCTACTTATTATGTAATTTACGCGGCCGAGCTATATTTCCTCGCTGCGTTAATATAGACGCGCTTCTGTTACGTATGCTTAATATGCTTATGCTGATTGCAATTGCAACGATGCATGGGTAACGTCGCATACTGCAGTCTGTATATTGTTGCTATATATCTATCTACGTGCATTTTGTTGTCAGTCATAAATTGACACACCCTGTTGCACGAGTACCGCAAACCGGTCAATTCTGCAAGCAACAATAAAATTAAGAGTCGATTTATATTAATATCAGTATCGTTAAATGAAGTCGCAATGATTTTAACGAATTTGCGTAAGGGAAGCACTTGACAATTCATTCATTCGTTCAATATAATGTATAATAACGGAAAGTTTTCTATATAATAAATAAATGAATGTTAATATTATTAAATGAATACTAATAATATAATTTACGTCGACTTTATACACGATATTTAATCCTAACATTTAATTTTGTCGTCATCCTAATGCTTAGTTACGAGTCCTTAAACTTATTGATTTATGTAACAAGTTTATAACAATTTATTAAGATAACTTTACTAAGTCGACTTCATACTAATAGGTTCTTTGGGGGCTATGATTAAGTTGTAACATAGTGTTGCCTGAGAATTATTATACGCAGTTCTTTTAAAATAGTTAGGGACGATAACTTATAGAGAATAAAAGAGAAATTATTAATATTTTAGTAAGAGTAATTAAAATCTCTCAAAATGATTTTAACTACACAATATTGTAATAATATTTAACAAACAAATTAGGGGCCCTACATATTTTCTAGAGGTCTGCTGAGTCAGCACGTTTATATATATATTTTTTTATTATTTGAAATTTTTTTTTTTTTAATTTTATTGCCTTTAAAATTTTTATATATAGGTATTTGCGGCCGCAGTTACGTGAACGAGCTAGTAAAATATAGATATGTCTTCATAAAGCTCAGTTGTAAGTAGATATTTCTCAAAGTTATTACGATGTGGTAGTTAGTCTCGTTCCTCGAGTGATTTCGATTTTCTCATAATGCTCCCAGACATATTGCCGTATGCAAATTTAATGACACGTTGTTTATTCGCCGGCGTACCGTCTGCTTCTCTGGAGCGAACATACGGCCTTATTTATTGCTACCTCCGTATTGATTTATAAGGTTTCAGTAATCTAATAATGCAATTTTGAGGTAACTGCGTCCCAATTCATCTCAATTACAATTACAATTTTCTGTCTTTTGTTTTTAAAAAATTCTTATGATATCTACGTTTAGGATAAAGAAACGTTAGAAAAACATGAATGATAAAATTTGTACCATAACTGCGGGCAAAGGTTTATAGTTCGTACCTCGTTCATTAAAATGCAAGCAGCATAACGAAATGTCCTTAAAAGGCGACGAGATATGCATCAAGATGACTAACAGTCTCACGGGCGCGGTTATCTCTTTTTATTATCCTACAGGAACCAGTAGCGAGGTCGACGACCTTCGAAAGTCACGTTTCATAACAGAATCCCTGCCGCAATAAAGAATAGAAAAACCTCTCATCTGTCATCTCATAGCCTGTAGCCACCCTGCGTCTATGATACTTATGTTCCATAACTTAAGGCTTACTGTCAAAAAAGAAATGGACGCTGTTTATTGAGGCCTTTTATTATACTCGTCCGCTACGTACACCCTTTGTATGGCACAATACAAGCCGACATATCCCGACTGTAAATGTGTAAACGAATATGCTTAATAGTTTATTTAGACGCGGACGCTATTCTTGTTAACCATTATCATGTTCTCAATTTGTTCTCTTTGTTACAGGTTGGTACTTCGTGTTAACTTACATTTTCAATACGTCTCGACTTTTATTGATATCGTAAGTACCTTTATAGTTTATGATAATATACGTTAAGTGTAAATGTGGATTGAATTCATAGATTTTGATACAAATATTAAAATGATAACAATTACAATGTACTCAGTACATAGAAGCAGCTTATTTCATTCTATCTAGAAAAAAAACTATTTTTATATTGGTCACGTCTGTTTAAATAAATATGGTAAATGGAAAATGGTGTAAGTACATACTCCGACATGGAACAGTAATTCCTCGTGAAGTATATGTGAAAGACACAAGCAAAATCTGATTCCCTTGTTGGGAAGATGCATTGCGTCGAGGAGGGTTGCTTCCCTTTAGTAGAAGATTTTGCCTTATTATAAAATTAACTAAAATAATAAATAATAGTTCACTTAAAAAAAAACATAGATAAAAGCTAATATCCAATACAATTAACACCTTCTACAAAATCTAACATAGATTCCTATATTATTCATATAGGTTCCTATCGGGGGTAGTTTTGCCATGGAAACTAAGTACGGCTAGACCCTTTGCTCAGTCACGCATCCAAAAAGTCTGACTAAGTCCGGCCTTATCCGAGCGCCTGTGAATAGGTTTGTTCCAACCCTAGATCCAAGCCACGCCGACAAAGTACTCGACATCGCGTCGACGCCGCGACGCGGACAGTCAAATGAGCCGAGGAAACCGCTGCATTCGCCTGCTGCCTCTTAGCATTGTCCTTGTAGGTACATTAAAGCACGACCTACACGGGCTTTATAACTTTATCACGCTTTGACTGACTGCTTGTGAACAAAAACGCTCTTTCTACATTTGTATTTTCATTGACTGAGTGGAAAAGTAAATTTTTCTCGATTCGTTACGTTTCACAACTTGACAATAACATATTAGTAGAGTAATTTATCTTCTACATAATAGAACGCTTACGCTGCTTTATTGAAAGACAACGAGAAGTACTTATTCTCACTCTAAAGGGGTTAAAGGGAAGGGGACGTTTATATGAGAAAGACAACAAATATTATAACCATTTTGTGAAAGTGCGTTCCATAGTAGGTACTTACCATGCATTTTAAAATTTTATTTTGTAACACTGTTTTCTCTAGGATAAATCCAATCCAATTTAGGTACGTCATGCGTTTCTGTTCTGTCTATAATACCCAGTTTTGGATTTCAGTCAAAAAATATGAATTTCATCAAATGATACTGGGTTTATTTTATTCAAAGTACATGAAAGTTAAATGGATTTTTACGTCGTCAGTTTTATTAATTAAATCAGAACACATAATTAACTACTGATGCTTGAATAAGAAAACATACTTAGTTATTTGTTACCGCTGTTGAATGAAGTTTATAAACGTCGCTGCCCTCTGCGAAGATGATAATGTATGATCAAAACACTTGAGGCACAAATTTAAACAAACTATCTGGGTCATATTAGACATTTAACTGCATATAAATATTAATACATGCAACTTGCATTAGTTTGCACAGCAGCACCATATGGCTGTTAGCATCGCGCATGTTTGTACATCACTCGTCCGAGGATACAGGGATTACTGGGTCACTCCATACCACGTTAACCGATCATTTTAAATAGTTACTTCTCTTCTAATAAACTCAGTCACCTAATCGATAATCGAATTAGGTCGGATTGCACATATTTGTGTAGAATGTAGATTTTATCTTCGCTATAAAAAGCAGGTAGGTAGTTCCATTCTCAGAAGTGTAAGGCCAGTCGAGGACGGGCCCCCGGCATTTTTCAACTTTTAATGGCCCATTTGGACAACGTACGCTTTTTAACTTTTTGCGCAAATATTCCTCTTAAGAGTCCGAAGACGTTTTTTTGCATGCCACATGTGTTGTGTTTTAAGAGTCCGCCGAAAGGCCGGGTTTTTCGAACAACACATTACTTAAGTGGAACGGTTTTTCTTTTACAGGTTAATATTATAGTATGTTAAAAAATAGTATTAAACTAACTTGTATGTCCTGTATCATGAACCAACATTACTGTAGTAACTGAAAGAGTACCTACCTCAATATTAAAACTACACTATCTAAATATATAATTAGATCGCGTTTTGCAGTATAAATAAAGTAGTAAGCAGTCATGCGTGTTTTTAAATTACTTTTGCTTTTGAATATATTGTTTCAGCTATAAATTAACACATTGTAAGATATGCGGGCGTTTTGTCTTCTCAATCTATTTGTAAATGTGTCACGCTGCAGAGCGTTGGTATAGCTTATTGTTATCTACTAATTTCGTTTTCGGGATAACACTGCAAATTCAGACGAATTAGCTTAAGCTAGAAATATGATTTACCCAAAATCAAGTTGCTTGAAAATAATAGTCCGCAAATAACTTAACAACCTCTACACTACTTAAGGAAAGATTTTCGAATATCGACGGTTATTAAGCAATTGTGTGCATAATGTCTATGGCCATTTAATTGAACATTCGTAATTTTTACTAGGCCTCTCATTACGAATTAAATAGCTCAAAAGTGAGCGGGTCAAACTTCTACTAACAAGCCATGTGTGGGCTTTCCGGTCTATATGTTAAACTCATTTATTACCCTGCTCTATCTCTTTGACATTTTTTCTTTTCTCTGAAGTCAACATGAGAACCGAAACAATGCCGCAAGCGGTCTCTATTGATCTACGAGTAAGTATAACACATTCTTTGGAAATTTACCCAAAACCTGTCGTGGCAGACTTAGTGAAAAGCTATACTTTGTTCGTTTCTCTATTGATATGTCAGTTCAGTTGCCTTCTCCATCAGAAGTTCATTCTGTTTATGAAACTGTTTGTAGGTATGTAATATGCACTGGTAGTATATGCCTGCCAGGATGTACTAGATCCTTATATCTCTACAGCGATACTAGATAGAGATGTATGGTGCATCTCTTATAATCTCTGTGTAGCATAATGTAGTGTGTATTCTCTCTATTTATTAGCTATTTATCTCTATTTATTATTTATTAATTAAATAACTATATTGTACTGTAGTATTGTAACTAAGTAAATGTTTCGTTACGTTGATTAACATGAAAGTATGGTTATCTTGAAATCACAAAAGCAAGTGACATAATGCAATTGAATTTGTGATGGACTTTAATAATGCATTAACACTCTTGTTTTACAATCAGTTATTCATTCAGAAATATTAAAAACCAATAATGTTCAATAATGTAGCAACTTCGGCTGGTCATTGTGAGTCAGATGTGCATTGCACAGCCGTGAACCGTGCCCGCGCCCGCGGCAAGGACTGCAGCAGGAACCGCTAAGAGAAAGGTCGACTTCCATTTATGCACAATGACCTACACGCGAAAACTCATCCGCGACGTACGTAGAAACATCAATATTTATATTAAATTTTGTGGAAATTTAGGAATTTCAATGCAAATATAAGTAGTGATAAGTGTGAAAACAGAGTATGATGGTTGGCTATTTCGTTATATCTCTCGTACAGAGATGAATATTTCTTACCGGAGAGATTTCATAATTCCAGAAAAATTGTCGCGAATACTTCTTGGCAATGAACCAAGTTGCAATTATTCTATAAATACAAGAGCTTTCCTGTAAGTGCATCCGGCACACGTAGTTGCATACGCTTTGCATAGTTAGACTTAGTTCATGTCATGATTAGTTTAGTTGGAACTTGCGGCAGTGGGAAGCGTTATGTGTAAACGATACTTAACCACACTCCAGTGAGCCTAAGCTCCGTATTTAAACGTGCTTACAAAGACTTTAAAACATACCTAATATATATCCTTTGTGTAACGTGATGCGTTACATGTAAGTAAGTTACACCGAGCTTACGCTGTGTTTATAAAAACATAATATTAGGTATAAAACTAAACAGATTATTTTAGATGGTTGTAAATAACCTAGGTAATTTAATGGATTATGCTTTTTATTTCTAAATAAATGATTCTTTGTATAAATATCAAATTTTCGTTTCCGTAAAAAGCTTTTAAACTTAGTACATGGTATCGTCATCACAGTGTCTAGGCGACTGGAGCAGTTACAGACGTTACAGTCGTTTTGCAGTCCTGAAATAAACTCGGCGGACTGTTTACATTGCACATGGTGGACTGAAGTGAATCCGTATGCGCGACAATAAAACAGAAAACATTGATCGCAAAGCGATGTTATGACGTCTCCATTCATATGTTCTAAGCGGAAACTATGGTGACGCAAATGCTCGTTGTTTTAACTTATGTTGCATAGTGTGAAGTGTGCTAGAGGATTTCATCGTTTCCATTATTTTTTGCTTAAGCATTTTAACAGAGAGTGAAAATGCTTTATTAGTATGGTATAGTTATAATGGTTTCTCTCTAGTACTTAAATGAATGGGGTCAATAAATGCTAGAGTAAGTATGCAGTACATTCATCGTTTAAGATATTATAAAGGTTCATCTGTTTTGTTTAAAGTAGGTAATGTAATCAAAATTGGAAATAAGCCCTTCCGAATGTTTGGTCAAGCTTCAAGAACTGACTCCGGATATTATCTTAGTTAAATATAAATAAATACTACGAATAGTACTTACGGAAAACGATTTGTACGAGTAGGTAGTAGGCTGCCTTACGTTCTCTTAACATAAATAAGGATTGGACTATTTTTACCTAAGTTTGAATACCGCATATTTATTTTAAAATCCACTTCGGCAGGATCGTATCTCTTGTGTATTACGTCATTATTAAGGGGGTATTGTAAGGGTTCTATTGAACATCTGTGTGCAAATAAAATATTAGTAGTGCGTGATGCTTGAAATCCCCTATCAATATAGATGATGGGAAATATGCCGCCTATCGCCGTTTTATTGCGTTTATTTATTCGTGCGTTTTTCCCTCCATTACATCTTCAATACGTGCCCTAGCATATATAATGTAAGTTGGTTTTTTACTATTCGAAGAGCGAAAGCATTTCGTATCTAACAAATATTGGCTTGAATTTAGTTTAAAAGCTTAACTGTAAACATTGAAGTGGTTACATAATTCGTAAAGTAATATGATTCAGCTCTCTGTATATCTGTCGTTACAAAGTGTACAATATTAGCATTCTGTTAACATCACGAACCATTCCCGCTAAATGCGATGTCGTTAGAATGCTGCAAGGACTGTATCGTTTTCATGGCGTAGCAGTGCAGAAGTACGAGTATGACATCACATTTCGTTAAAAACTAAAATATTGTAATTTGTTCGCTAAAATATTGTAATTTTTTGTTTAATGGATTAAATAACATAACAAAGCGATATTTTTTATGGATGTATTTATTGTAGGTGCTAGAACTTGTATGGTTCGAACGGGGAAGTACCACCGCTGCACCCATGTCTGCCATGAAGCAAATGAAGCAATTCAGTTGTGTTTCGGTGGAAAGGTG
>DWAV01002091.1:0-11836 GCA_018231305.1 Noctuana lactifera | reverse complement strand
GCTGCCCGCCGCGCTCGAGCGCGCCGCCGCCGCCGCACACCACCTGCTGCACCAGTACCTACAGGTATGCACACACACACAAAAACACTCAATTAAACTGCTCCGATGACTTCTATGTTATTATTTAAGATTGTGAGTGAAAAGTTCAAAGAAGCGTTGATAAAAGCTTAAAGTTTAAGTAGTCAATTTTAATTTGTGTAAAAAGACATCAGATAATGTAAGTTATGTGTATCACGAGGATAAAGAGAGATTAAACTTTCCAATGAATTCGAGTTACTTCGGGTACACGCTTCGTAAAATAAAATGCAATGTTGGTTGTGTGCAGCGGTGCAGCGAGGTGTTCGCGGCGATGGGCGGCGCGGGCGGCGGCGGCGAGCTGGTGTCGTTGCAGTGCGTGCGCGACGCCATGGCGCCCTGCGCTTCCACGCTGCAGGACTTGCTCAAGTATCTATATGTCACCGTTACGTTGTAAAAACTTTTAGTTTATAACCTTACACATGTAATAACACACACACACCCATCACACTCTCACAACATCACACTCTCGAAAATTCCATTCTTCCGAAGTATTAAATAGGAACCTACTACTACTCGTGTCTATAAGCGATGTTTCGTACGATGACTTGAGAATTTCAGGTCCCAATGTTCCCGTCTTTACCCGTGCAATATATGAGGGACTTTTAAGTCCCCAATAAAAGCTGATTGGTATTAACCAGTGATTTCCGTAACAGCGAAGCCGTGGAGAGGCTGGCGGTGTCGGCGTGCGAGAGCGTGGACGGCGGCGACACCGAGCCCGTCAGCGTCGCCGACGCGGACATACCCGACCTCCTCACACCTATATCGCATTCCGGGGTATGTAACTCCCAAATATATATATTAGCATTTTACAATAATATATGTATTATGTCTCTAAATTAGGTTAAAACTGTTAAAACTACTTCGCAATAACAACGCGTGATTACAACGTATAATATGTATCGTTATGAAAAACTACACCATTGATTTTTAGTAAGAAATAAAATTTAATTTGTCGTTTCTTCGATAATTATAATTAATTCTATCCGTGTGAAGTAAGGGCGGATCACTAGTATTACAATAGGGTAAAAAAATAATATACATACACTGCTCTCACACATAATATATACGATTTTATGTGTATATACGAGTATAACTACGACAGTTCACTTGATTTCAATTTCAAGATTAATAAAATGTTTATGATAAGATAACATTACACAATCTTGGTCTTGATTATTTTTATTTCAGTTGTAATATATAAAGTGTACTACTACTCGTATATTGCCGTTGGTGTATTGTTTTATTAATAATTTAATTTTGTAAACTTGATTGCACGCTATCATAGAAATTGGACTACTTGAATTTGGTAAGAAATTTAGTTATTATACATATTTATTAATTTGTTACGCCACAAAACAGTGTCGAACATTAGACTTAATAGACAGATATTTCACAAAAGCAATTTTATTAATCATATCTGTTAAATATAGTTACAATACTTATCTCATGTTTCTTAAAGCGAATTTTATCATCAAAGATATAGATCGGTATGTGCGTAATATTTTGATATATCTCAAAATATTACGCACATAATGATTAGACTAAATAGACAAATATTAATATTTGGACATAGTAATATAAGTTGAAAGGTGCGTACACCGCGTATGCTGCGTAGACTGCGTACACAATGTACAGAATGTGCACAAGCAGTACATGCACTGTGCAGGCGACGCCGCTGGGGTGCCGGCGGCGCGAGCGCGGGCTGCGGCGCGTGCGGCCCAAGTCCGTGGCGGAGCAGCAGTGCGCCAGCAACGAGATGCTGTCGCTGCCGCCGCTGCACGCCGAGGCGGCCGACGCGCTCGCCGACCTGCCCGCGCACACGCTGCGACACCTCGTCAAGGGTGCGTAACCACCACCACCGTGCAGCCCGCAGTCGCGAGTGTTGCAGTGCAACAACAGTCAAATCCTGTCAACGCTAATTTATTTACAAAAAATAGTGCTATACTAATTCATGTTCGATAAAATTTATTTTGCTTTGTAAGATTATATTATGCTTTTAAGTAACTATTGACTTAAATTTTATTCCAGGTCGGCCTAGGCGAGTGAAAACGCGAGCACCTTCACGGCCTATCACTGATCAATCACAGGATATAGACGAAGGTAATCTTATAAACTTTTATTTGAAAATAATATAAGTAAAAATGTGATGGTTGACACGTAAACATTAAAAGTGACAGAACATTGATTTATTTATCTGTTTTTGTTAGGAGGATCTTGATCGAAGTGAGAAAACTATGTATTTTTAATATCTGTAATAAATGTATTTATGATGATGAAGGGTTGGACGAGTTCTGGCGCGCGTGCCGCACGCCGCCGGGCAGCGGCAGCGAGGAGGCGTCGCGCTCGCTGTCGGCGCGCACGCTGGCGTCGCGCTCGCTGCACTCGCTCACGTCGCTCGCCTCGGCCTCCGCGTCGCCGCACTCGCGCACCTCGCCCTCGCCCGACCCCTTGCGACACTCGCCTACATTGCGACGCGACGACACCATGTTAGTATCCACACCTCAACACTGCCCCCTACTGGGTACGGGCATACACCTTCATAGTTAACTATGACGCCAAGGCACTGCTTGTTTTTTACTTTTCATACAGATAATGAAATTCTTACAGACATCCAAAAAGGCATTCATATATTTCTTTTAAATTTTACAGGTATAGCGTTACGTCTGGTGAAAGCACGCCTGTGCTTTTAGAATGTGGTAAGTGTAAAACTCACAACTTATATTACAGAAAAAAAGCAAATTGATAAATCTTTCTAATATATTTTTTTAATTTAAATATTCAGAAGTGTCTCGCTGCAAGTCTACCGACAACGTAGGCACGAAGGCCGCGTCCACCACTCCGCCCCCCTCGCGCTCATCCGACAACGTCAACACCATGGGTATGAGCATTTGTATATTTGCGCCAATGTTTGTGACTGGGACATGTGATCGTGCAATACACGCCTACTCTTTGCATTTGGCACAGCTTACGTGTGTATTGTTTGTCGACAATGCGCTTAGCTAACCTATGTTAATTAAGATTTATACATAATTATATGAAATATTTTTAGTGTTATCGTCATCTAGTTCTTCGATCGACGTACTAAACGAAAGTAGTGAAACTAAACTATGATTTGAATTTGTGTCAGTTTTCCAATAACGAGAAAGTTTTGAATCGTTTTTGTTTGATTGGCTTTTGATTGATTTTATTGTGCCCTGACAGTTAAAGGTCATAAGTTCAAAAATCATCGGTGACATAATTCGGGTACATCAATCCATCTATGATTAATCCATAAATAGTAAAATACTAAGGTATAATGGTAGGTGAAGGTGTACCGTTAACTACTCGTATATGTATATAGTACATGTAGGATAAGGTATAAAGGTCGGTGGTGTGGGTCGTAGGCAACGGCAGCGCGCGCGCGGCCGGCAAGGCGCGGCCGTGGTCCGTCGCGGGCGTCAACGCCGACGCTGCGCCCGCCGTCTGCACCACAGGTAACCGCCTCGCCCCGCCTCACTCCGCCTCACCCCGTCTCACCCCGCCTCACCCTGCCGCACACGCCACTATCCAGCCCTACCACGTCTCACCTCGCCTCGCTCTGTTATCCCCCATTTGATCGTCGTCTCGGTCCACCTTGCCTTGCCACGGCTAAACGCGCCTCATTTAGGTCACAGTTTACTACTCGCTTACTCGTACCTATATACATTTCCTTTGCTTCCATCTACTCTATTCCCTATAATTTGGCTTTTATCTGTCTGCTATTACCAACTTCGTTATCTGCATAATATCATTTGTAAGTTATATTTTTGTACTCCTTCAAACCAGGTTATTAAATCATAAAGAAATCTATACTTCTATACTAATATTATAAAGAAGGAAAGATTTGATTGTTTGTTTGTTTGTATTGAATAGGCTTCGAAACTACTGACCGATTTGAAAAATTATTTTTCTATATTATGATAGCTCCATTCATGAGGAAGGTTATAAGCTATCAAGCATTACGCTACTATACTTAACGCGGGTGAAACCGCGTGGCACAGCTAGTTAATAAATAAGTCTATTAAAATATAAAGTATTTACAATTAATTACCTTGTTTGACCTTAATAAATTACCGATCATCCTAACAAACGACAGAGAATGTGTAAGAATTGTTCACATAAATGTCTGTTGGTTTTGTAGTTTACCAAAATTTTATCCTCATGTACAATTTTATGTAGCATGTCGTTTCTTTTTCATAATGCTAAGTTTTCTTGACATGCCATGAACCTTGATTAATCCATCAACGGGTGTTCATGGTTTACAGTTTATGTTATGTTGTCAACTCAAATACTCCTCGGGCTTTAGCTTATTTATTACAAAACAAACATTATAATTATAGTAGAAGTACCTACACTATTGTGTATTATGGATACACTATGTTTCATTATATTACCAGCTCATGTATGGTGTATTACAATTACATACTATGAAATAAAGTTGCAAATTATTGAATGAAATGACACCACATTATTGTCTATCGATCGGATCGGGCTCGCCACGAGGTCGTAGTGTTTGAGTTGACGTGTCCGGTGTGTCCGGTGGTGGTCTACAGAAGGCGTGGAGGCGTGCGTCGGCGGCAGCATCGTGGGCATCACGCCGGGCGCCGCACTAACCAGTAACCAACTTTCTGACGCTATCTTGTACTGAGCTATAGTGTCCAATGTCAATGTGCTGCCTTCATAGGTAAAATGCTCGCTTGCTGCTTTCCGTGTTTAACCTTCACTGTTTATGTTGTTTTTTTTTATATTTATCTTCGTATAAATTAACAACCATACAGTACATACACTTAAACACGTGTTATATACATAGATAATGCTTTTATTAAATTTGACTCGTTATAATTTCAAACATCAATAATATAATTATTTTGTAACACACTGATGATTCAGTAAACTGATGAGTAAATAGTGTAGAAAATATTATGTCTGTAGCATATTTGAAAAAAATATTTTATACATTCCACTTTTTCATAAGTTAAACAGCTCATTTTATTTCGTCAGAAGTTAATTTTCTCACTTTTGATTTATTAATGATTGTAATCAAAATAGATACAAAACAGTTCGATCTCATTTCTTTTATAAACTTTTAGTTTCACAGATTAATCAAGACTGTCATGGTACGAAATACGAATGTCAGTACACTTTCTAATTAAATTTTTCTTTTACCTGCCTTCTTTGTATATCTAACTCAGTAGCATGTATTTGTCGAATAACACATGATACTAAATTATATTGCATATTTTGTAGTTATAGTTTAATTGCATAGTTCAAATAATTTAAATTGTAACTAATTGTTTTAGAAATTGCTTACAATGTTTTATATTAGAGCATGTTAAATTTTCATTGTAAGTAGAAAATTAAGTTTACCCAACTAATATGGGAATGTATATGTAGCATAATATGATTAAGTTTACTGGTCATTATGATAAGCACAAGCCTGCGGCCTTGAGTCTGCTATTTTATCATTATGATTTATTAGAATTTAGAGTTAGAGTAATGCTTGCATTTAGTAAAAAATTAGTAGATGTACTTATGCATTTTCAACCAATTATTGTATTATTTTTTAATTTAGCAAAACACATTATTTTGATTGTTTTTACCTTTCAGGTTCAATGCTACGAGATCATCCGTTAACGCCAGGTGAATAAGATAAAATATTCGTATTTTAATTTAAAATAGTTTGAGAATTCTTATTATTTGTAAAAAAAAGGTGAACTGTACCACAATAGGCAACGTTAGATTAGATACTTTTCAGAATTAGTTTTTCAGAAAGTAATGCAGTAATTTGGTACAGTTCAAAATTTTTCGTTATATTGTAAATTGAGTGCTACCTCACCTGTTATATTGTAAAGTAAACTAACATTTTTTACAATTTGACTGTGACATGATATATAATATTGAAATGCAAATTTTTTTTTTGTTTTTATGGGTTACTTTGAATTTTATTTTTTTAATAACTTGTTTAGGGTTCACATGTAATTATTTTGGTGTTGCAGAAGGCGCCGAAACCTAAACGCAGATGCGGTAGTCACGAGTCGGAGCGAGGCGACCGCCTCCGTGATAGTGGAGCAGGGTTCAATGTCCAGACGTTTACGGTTATCTGTAAGGATTAATTCTCCGATGCTCACAATTGTGCCAGTTAGACCCTAGTTATTGATGCATAGTCAGAAACATTTTATAAAAAATACGAGAAGCCATTTAATTTTTTATAAACCGTTTGTAACGAGAACACCAACCATGGCGTTAATATTAATTATAGCTTGTAACTTATTTAATGAACATTGTATAATCATTAATTGTGTTAACTGTGATTGAGTTATTATAACTATTTTATTCTTATTTGTATAGATGGTAATATGGATGTCATCGATAGGTATTATTTGGATATCGACAACAAGATTAATAATGCGATATTTTGTTGTCCAGTCTTAACTGGACGTAAACTTTTATGAACACTATTTGGTGTATGCCTCTTATGAGTGATTTCTTGCAATGGAAACGAGGGGCTATTTGCAATATTATGCTTACTTTGAGGAGATGAAAAATAATGACAGACTGGTTATTGTGAATTTTTAGAACACATGTCATTATAATATTATGTGACACATAAAATCATTTCATTTCAATAACCTTTCTCGGTGAAGTGCATTGTGAGATTATTGTGTACTTTTGTTTTATCCCAACTTTGACTTTTTAAGCCATGTATGTTATGTATAAAATCGTGAGAATTACGGACCTATGCAATATGTAAGTGTAAGAATTAAATCGTGAAGTAAAAATCAAGAACAATGAAGTTTTTAAAGATGTGCCATTACATTTCATGACTGACAATACTGACATTAATTACATACATACATGTATTTCAGCAATGAAGTGATTTTGGAACTATTTAAGTAGAACCTAGCGTTCATTAATAAAATTGGTCTTACCTAGTCATAATTTAAAAGGCCTACAAATACGCACAAGTTTATTTCACGTCCGACATTATTTATTCGAAGTATATTTAATATTATTATCTCCCCAATATTATACATTCCTTTTTACAATGTACAGTTGTAGCGTTCGGTCGAGTTTTATGATATGATAAATAAAAATGAAGTGTGATTTGAAGTTCAAAGCGTGCGAGAATAATTTTAGTGTATGTAGCAGACGCTCGCGATGGGACAAGGTTCAATTTTACGATTTGATGTAAGTAGAGTATCGCCCCGTAAGTTTTAAGTGTTCATTAGGATAACTATTTGTAAAATCAATTACTATTCATTTATCCTTTTGAATATAAGGCTGTCTTTTATTGCAGATTCTTGTAAAATTATTGATTGAAAGTAGATTTATAATAGAATATTATTGCTAAATTATTTCATAGTATTTTTATATTCATTCCAATTTATTGTATTCGTTTTGTCTAGCTCTTTGGTACCAGACTGATTTTAGGTACTTTTATTTTATGGTGCAATTTATGTCTAGAGCGTTGTGATAATCTGTTTTAAATTACATTATATTATACAGCAACCACTGAACTTTTATTTTATCTCAGTAACCTTCGGTATATTATTATTATGTTATCTACTTCGTGTAGGTGGACTTCCCTCTACTTCTCTTGTCAGTTTTCACTCGGCTATTGACTTATTGTTAAGCTGTGTCCTAATTAAGCGCGGCAAACCCTCGAACACGCATTTTTTGAAATTATTATAAAGTAAAATAAAATTGTCAAGCATAGACAAATTCTCATTTATTAAACAAATAAAAAAATATTTACAGTCTTATCTAATTATGTTCTTATGAACATCCTAAAAATCCGTTCAGTACAATATGAACGTCACATTAAAATTAACTAGTAATAAATTAATTCTAGTATTCCTCAACAGTAAATTTCTTTTTAGTTAGGTATGTGATAATAAGAACAACTATGAAGCAAAGATTTCACTACGAATATACAGAAATAGCTAGAGATTTACAGAAGGAACGTAAAATTTGCATTTTTGAAGCGTTTATGTTATATCGAAACGCCAGTGACTTATTTATTTATCTCACACAGACAAACAGTCACGAATACTGTTACCCACCCAAATTCGGTAGCAGTTTACGCATAAATCTCCGTACGCACTAATGGTCCGAAGAATTATTACCAAACGCCAGATTATTGCACCTTTGAATATTCACACCATACACCATATAAAATGTCAGTTATTTATCATTAAGCAAAACATGTGTAAAAGAAGGTGATAAGAAAATCTTAGTTTCATTTCATCACCCTGTGATATTAGTAGTAGTGTTGGCCATTTTATATTATTATAGTCTCTGTGAAGATGTTTTACAGATTATTATCTCAAAAGTCAATAAAACTCTTGCTAAAGAACTAGCCAAAGGGGCCAAAAGTGCGTACGAAGGAGTAGAAATTCTTTATCTATTGTCAGTCTCACGGACATTGGTGGTAAGTATAAAAATACAATCACAGTAATGAACATTACAAATAATTATTACGAATATATAAACAAATAAATAGGAAGTTACTGAGCAGTCCGGATGTGTGCAACTTCAAAATATAGTTTAGCTTAATCACTCTAGGATTCATACACTGATAAGATTCTAGTAGTCGCGCCATTTTTACTTATAACTTGGTTTTTTGTTTTAACGCCGATTTCTGTAGCCCTAATGTATACATACAGCTAACATGTTTGTTAAGCTCTGTCTAATCACTTTGAATTTCTGAAACGCAGAATTTTAGATACCCATAACCTGTGTTTGACATAATATTTCCCAAGGAAAAACTTCACATCTTTATTAACAAAAATAGTGATCAAATCAAATCATGCTTTCAGAAATTCAAAAAATATTTGACAGTTGTCATTTTTATATGTATTTATTAGTCTTTAAAGGTCTTGAAACGAAAGATTTTGAAAGATCAACAATCGTCTTGAACGAAGATTTAGTAAATTTAATCTCACACTTTATTTCTAGGCCTATAATTAAAAATCCTTATTAATTAATGGAGTTGTGCAGTTATGTAGTGGTTGCATTCTGGACTACCATTCCGGTGGATCTGGATTTAATTAAGGTAGCACACACACATTTACAGTTTATGAAATTATATGTGTATTATAAATTATTATTATACTCATTTACAAAAACAACATTGTGACATTATGTAAAAATAAGACATAATTTTCGATATTAGAAGACCTGTGTCCAATAGTTTGACAATAATGGTGATGATTTATAAATTAATGGGGCCAAATTTAAATACATGATATTATAATGTAAGAATTTTTAGTCCAATGTTATTTGATAAATACAACAGTAAAATTAAACGTTCGAGCAAAACGAGATTGACAATTATCAATGCTATGCTGTTGGGTACTATAATGCAACATTTTTTACATAAATGCAAAAATTGTGCTTGTTTGCTCATAATAATTCTAGTTTATGTACAGTCAAATTATAGGAATTATCTCATTAATTCTTGATGAAAATTTACAAATAGTATTATTTTCGTAAGGAATAAAAGTTTTTTACAATAATTTTTTACCTGTCTGCTAGTTAAGATAATAAAAAATAAAAGTTACAATTTTAATACAGCAAATATAAGATGATGTTTTCAACTTAAATACACTATCTAAAGTAATATGAGACTTATACACATAATAAAGCTTTTATGTAATTTATCATGTAGTGTAATGCAAAAAATGTCTTAAATTTTTTGTACTTTGTCCATACAAATAATCGTCGTTACAATAAAACAAATAAATTGGACCCTGGTTTTCAGATTACAGCTAGGAAGTTTTTTTAATTGACAATCTCTTTTGCTAAACTGCAGAATAAATTATTACCTATTCATTTTAAAACTGCCTATTGTTTTGCTTCTAGTAATAAATAGTAAAATACTGTGAATTAGGTTTCACAAAAAGTCTATTAAATGAGCGAAACATTAAATTTTGTTGCCAGTTCGATTTAAAATATTATTATCCTCAAAACGTCTTCAACTTACTTAATTACGCTACAAAAATACTTTACATAGGAAGTTCTTTTGGAACACACTAAGAGGTATTGCTAAAGTTGTTTCTGTCTTTCTAAGAGCAGTATTCCTATCGAATGCGATTCTATTTTGTTCATCTTTTGGTGATTGCTCCAGATTGTATTGAGTCTAAATGATTTTATTTTCTAAATCTCACCAATCAATGTCTGCTGATGTCGTATTTTCCATGGTTTTCATTAATTTCATTCATACATCCTATTTTAATAGGCATGAGCATGTTAACACATTGCACTAAATGTCGAGGCAACGTGAGTCATTCACTAGTGCTTCATGACTTCACCAGGGTCTGCATCAGGCTGTGGGCGTGACTTCCTTCTTTGGTTCTTCCATATTGCTTACATTTTTCAGATCCTCTTTTACGTCTTCTGCTAAAATAGAATTATTATAAAGTTCATAAAACTTTCCACTTACTTTTAAAACATTAAATAAGAAGTTAGCAGTGAGAAAATATAGCTGTATAGTGAATAGTCGTATGAAATTGTAGTGACGATAGGATAATGATCGTTGCATGTGTCTGGCTGCCTCCTTCACATTTTGGCTTCATTTACAAAGGCAGAGCAAGCCTTGAGCGTGTTTACAGTGTGGAGTTATTGTTGTGTTATTTGGTGTTAATCAGCAGCAGCTCACCCTTGAGGTCGTCCTTGAAGTGTGCGGGCTCCTTGTCGAGGCGCGGGCGCTTGCGCGGCGCCCGGTACGCCCGGTTGTCGCGCCGCTCGCCCTCGTCCTCCGACTCCGACAGCTCGTTCTCGCCGATTATTCGTTTATCCTGTCCACAAAGTTTTTTTTATGTATGTTGTGTATTTTAATATAGTACGGTAAATATAGTTTTAATAACTACGCTACTCGTAAATAGTGTTCGTTGTTGTTTTATCGAGTGATGATAAATAAAATTATTAAAACTTAAATGCAATAATTAGTAAATATAAAGAAGTATAATAAAATGAATTACCTTCTCACTTTGAGGTACTCTTTCATCTTTGTCAACTTTGTCTTCATCTTCAGATTCGTCATTGACTGCATCTTCTGGGATGGCTTGTACCTGAAATACAAAATAAATAATAATGTGTCTGTAATTATGTATTTCTCATTTAAAATATTTACGTTTGACATTATTATCTCAATAAAGTTTTTAAGAGAATTTAAGTTAACACAATGGACAAAAACAAAAAAGTGTACCCTACCTGTACACCGGGTGCATGTGGTAACATTCTCAGATTTTCAAACAGCCTGTTCTTGATTTTCTCTAAATATTCTGGGGTGTTTTGATTGGACATGTTGCTCGGGGATATGTGTAGTTTGAAGTCAGGTCCAAAGTATTCAAAGTAATCGTTGTATGGCAACTCATTGGCAATTTCTACACCAAGAGCCACAGATGTCTCATACGTCCAACAACGCGACACATTGCGTATTGTGTATCTGTTGGTGTAATACAAAATACTTATTATATTTCTTACTCATAAACATTGAAATGTAACAGAAACAGCACTAATAATTTTTTTTTTATGTATTAAGTAGGTATATAATTTTTTTTACATACCCTCCACCTCCTACAAGAAGGAATGGTAGTCCAAATCTTTTGACCAATTCTACACAGCGTCCATGGCCTCGAACAGTTAAATTGAAACATCCTAATCTGTCACCTGATAAAAATAGAAATAAAAACATAAAAATCTTACACATAAACATGCATACAAATATGTTCAAATG
>DWAV01002090.1:0-11837 GCA_018231305.1 Noctuana lactifera | reverse complement strand
GACTTCGAAAGGCTATATATAATAATAATGATATATTTGTAAATGTTACACATTTTATATATTTTAAAATAGTATGAGTATTATTTGCACAAAACAAAACTTAAGTTCATAAAAAGTCAAGTTAAAAGTAAAAAAGTTTAAAATGAAAAAAAAAATTATACGAAACTGTAATATCCAACTCAATATTGTTTCAAGAAACATAACCTGGTACAAACTGTGCCTTTTTGTGCTGAGAAAGTGTTTGGAAAAAGTAATAAAAAAGTCTTTAAAATTACATAAATGTTTAGGAAAATTCTGCAAACCTTACTGAGTTGTAGGCATAAGAGAACTTAGAACTGTTCGTTCGCTGTTTTAGCTTTAACTACACTGATATTGACGAATACTCGGTTTTCTTTACACATTATATACGAAACGATAAGTACTTAATAAACAGATTTTTATATACAGAATTAAGAAACTCACTGCAGGTCATGGCCCGGCGGTGCACGCACTAATGGGCTCTGTAGTGCACTCCGTACCACAAGGCCACCCGAGCCGTCTACGACAAGACTTTCAGAAAAAATTCGTACTTCTTCGCGAGACGCATGAAACACGTTGCTCCCTCGGGAATCATGAATTTGAAATGTTCGTCCACTGCACTCTATGCTGTCACGCCCTATAAAGCGAGAAACGAATGCTGAACCTTGAACTGACAAATTTTAAAGAACCATGATGAGCTTATTTTGCGCAGGGGTACTTTTTGACACCATACGCTTCTAAAATTTGTAATAAAACTAGTTAAAATGCTGTTGATTATTACAATAAGTAATTAATCTATCATGTTTAGTTTCACGTAAAAAATATTGAGAGGATAAGTGCAAGGAAGCAAGTCCAAGCAAGTGTTAATCCAATATTAAGTTTCGTTAAAATCAATAGTAACACTAACTTATTAACATTTTGGAGTATTCCATACGACCGGGTTCAGTGACAAGTATTGTGAAATTACGGTAGGAATGCAGAGTAATGGGTCGAGCGATTTGCGACATAATTGTGGACGCAATAAGGTTATCCACTATCCAAGCTTGTCCTTCTAGTTGAATGCCATCTTTAACTATTTTGATGGGACCAATTCCAGCCTGAGAAACAAATCATAATTGTTAAGTAGCACAATGCATATTTACCAGAATTTAAATAAATAAATTAACGCTGGATCTTCGAAAGCGATACTTTTAGTTAGACAAATGCTTTGTTTATAAAAATAAATGTAAAAAAAAATTAACTACATTGAAAATCGTTAAATTGTTTGTTCTTAAAAATTCTTACCACAGTTAACCTTAACGTGCTTATGATCCATAGCGTCAACGCAATATTGAGACAAACAAGCAGTAATAGGAACACAAGAATTCCGTATAGCGTTGTTCTTCTCCAGCCTCTTGTGAGTGCAGGGGGTAAGCAGCCCGAATTAGTATTCGTGTGCTCATCTGAAGAGACCGCTGCAGGCGGCGGCTCCCCTGTGGGGGTGCAACCCCAACCGCGGATGCCACTCGCTGCCGCCTCCTCTTTACCCATCTCGTGTAACCGCTACCTTAATACATCGACTATTGAACACTATAATCCTGTAACAAAGCAAACAGCTAATGTCAATTAGAGTTTAATGGCGAACAAATGTAAATCGCGGAATGATCGGCGTATGTTTATTTATTAACATCATACTGATGACGTAGCTTTCGATTTTCGTTAGTAAGTAATGTTGCAATGCAATCTATTATTGTATTAGGACATACGAATGTATACGAAAATCAGGTCAACGTAAATTGAAATGGATCGTTATATCCATATGATGGATTTTTATTCTATTCTGTTCTATTTTACACACCAGTCTATCACTATAACCGCTAAACTCCAGAATTATTGTTTGTAAATCTAGCTCTATTTTTACAATGGATTACACTACATTTTTGTTATATATGTGTTAGTGTGTGTATACAACAAAACCATGCTTTTAATAGAAGTCGCCATGTCATCACATGGTACAAAAATAAACATATAAAATGTGGCGTTAAAATATACTAGCAATTAAGTATGTTCGTATATTTGAAAATTTATGATGAAGTTAGTGGAACATAACAAAATGCGGATAAGTGGCGCCAACAATAGAACATGTTATTAAAAAGCAAATGAGTGATTCATTGAGTAAAACACATAAAGTCGTAATCTATGTGAAACATGTATGCTGCAAAATCTGTAGTGAATCTTCGGTAGAGCCGTCTTGGGACTAAAACAAAACCTTCATCTGCGCCCCGAGGTATTTATTTCGCTTGAGATATACTGCATGCATTTATCAACCATTTTTAGAAAAAAAAGTTTCTTTCTTAAAATGTTTAAAATACTTATAGGTACGTGAAATATTAGATTATTTTAGTTGGTAGTTTTTATAGCATAGTGCCTGATCACCGAGACAACCATTTTCATTAATGTAATGCTATCGATAATATATTATTTTATAAACCTACACAGCCAATTGTTATTTACTAAAACAAGTGGTCGCTCATGCATCAAAAGTCAATATTTACTTAGTAAAACCGTGTTTAACTTATATAATATATAAGGCACATTCTGTTACTGAAAATGAAAAATTATTAATATTGAGCTAAATGTTAAAAAAAAACTATTTTTATTGTAGTTGCACTTCTAAACGGAAAGTGTAGTTACTCAAAACACAGGGTATCCTTGTGAGGGAACGAGATATAGATTAAATGATTATTATAATTATATTAAAGTTATTAACAACTACGAGTAGGTACGTATAGTTTGGGAATTAAAATCAGTAAAATGATTTGTTATTTTAAATAACGTCAAAACGAAGAGGATAGGGCTTGCCGCAAGCTGCTAATGAATGCTGTAGTAAGAGCGCTAATGAATACCTATAGCGAGCTTTTCAAAAAAGGCCCCTTAATAGGCCGGGTGCTCACGGTTAATACCACTGTCGCCCGACAAAATAGTCCCACTACTGCAAGCGTTTTACCGCTTTCGTTATTTCATAAGTATCTACTAAAAGAAGGTACTTTTTGTTTTGCGACACGTTTATGGGGCGTGCTTTTTGGAAAAAAAGCATGTTAAAAATCATATACGTTTGTTTAAGTTAAAAGTTATAAGTATATATTCTCGTAGTGAAGGTTTAGGTAACTTAGATGTGTTTAGAAATGCTACATATCTTTTACTACTAATATCTATCATAATATATTCATACAATAATATGTTGTACTGTATAAAGATCCCTAGTCATGGTTTTAACTAAATGGCGCGAGTCTCTATGTATGTCGTATCGTACCTACGTATATGCAAGCCATTGTTTTAGTTAAGCGACCGGGTAACCCTTTTCCGCCGTTTCTTGCGTTGGTAGTGCTTCTAGATGTGTTTATAAAGATTAGTTTACAAAAATAAAAAAAAACGATTGTTACTATTATAATTTACTTTGGTATTTTAATCACATGATATAATTTTCGTAATCTACAAACTGGTATGAATTTATAGTAAAAAGCAAAGAATAGTGTTTATATATATATGTACCTACATAACAAAAATGTTTAATACTTTTTACTTTTTAAATATATTTTAAATGTAACCAGTAACTTGATTGGAATTTTTAAGTTTATGTCATGTCTTTAGTTACGTATACTAAGTTCTAGAGCTTTCTGTCTGAGTCAAGCCTTTGTCGGTGACGCTTTTCACTACGCTACAATAGCAGGCACTTGTAACAAAATATAGCTGTAGACGTTTTTCATAAAAGAATTTTACATGAAATCAATAATATACTATACTAAGCGAGTAAAAATATATTTTACCTGCACATTTACATTTTGGTATCAATATATATATATATATTTATTATTAAGTTAAGCTATTGATTCTTGTGTCATGGAATGAATAGGTACCTAAGAGGAATCGGTGCTTGAATATTTTCTGACGTTGAAACACTACATTTTGTCTATAGAACAACAAAAATGTCACTGTGCTGATATTTGTAAACAATAAAAATACATGCAAATAAAACGTTTGTATATTAATACTCACTGATTGTAATGAAACAGAACTATTCATTAGTTAGATTTTCATGAGATCTACAACGAAAACACGATTAGATACTTTTAAAATTGAATATTAGCATATATACGCCTCCAACCATGTGACGACACGAGTGCACCGGGTGAGTTCTTGGCCTAAGACTAAATAAATTTATAGGTGATAGCAACAACACTCAAAATAGGTATCTGCCATGAAGCGAGGCAAGGCAGGCGTGCTCCAGAATATAATATCAGGCGACGGAGTGGTCCGTGCAACTCCCGCGCGGGGCACTGCGCCCTAGCGTCGGCGACTTTGCCGAGTCGGCCCTGGTAATAAACGATATCGCGCGAAAATAGAACCGGACCGGATATCGCTGTGCTTTTCACCTAAATAAAATACCGACACTTGCTGCATTCTTGCCGCTCGCTGGCCACGTTTCTGTGTTATGAATGCGAGCGCTGCAATCGATCTGAAGCCGAAGTTTAAAAATAAAGAGCGCTTTTCAGCTTTTCGCGGCGTCAATGACCCAATTTAAAAGTCGGGAAATTGGCTTTAAGTTGAGTTGTTAACGCTTCGCTCATCGGGTTTTATATTCAATTTGAGCGTACGATGTTTTCAATAATTACGATTTAAAGGTTGTAATTAAAATATGTACTTATTACATTATAAAGGCTGATATACGAGGGCGGTCGCCGGCAAGTTGTTCTCTGGCACTCTTCCATGTGAAACACGTGATCATATGTACGTTGTACGACGTCACAACACAAGTACTTTACGCGAACGAAATCGGATAACTTTTCGGAAAATTATTGGAGGCAACCTCACCGCTCCAGGTTTTATTCATCACTGGCGCCAGCGTGCGCGAGCGACGGCGATGCCGATTCTAGCTCGTTTTGAAATGCTGCATTTTTAATCAGTCCCTGTCTCGCGCGGGACATAACTCGGATATGCTCCAGATACAGCTGCGCCCCCTCTCTATTATGAATTCCAGTTAACGTTATCATTAACTGGCACCTTCGCACAATTTTGTTAATAATTAACACGCCAGCGACCGTGTCAACATTAGTTAGGGCTTCGAGCGTTGTCAGCGCTGGCCTGTGGTTTGATGTATGTTTAGGCAATACATTTTATCGGCTTGATATTATTTAGGAATTTGCCACATTGAATTTGTTACATTGGTTACTGGAATGTGATGTTAATAAACTTTTTCATTTTAACTGTAAATTATGTTCGCACAAATAGCAAGGTAACTTATGTAAAGAGTGAATAAATAAGTGTTGAGAATAAATAGATTTCATTCGTTAACGAAAATAAAGTCATCACAAACTTTCAGAACTGGGATAAAACTTTATAATGTTTACTTTTGTTTATTCTAGTGAGTAATTTGTAGAAGTTTTTTTTTGCATGTTTTGACAGTACGTAGATTTGATTTATTCTCATTTATTTGGGGCTGGTTGATTTTACGAGTAGGCAACTACTATTTATTTGCAGCCATTCACGTGATGGCATACTGACAAATAGAGATAAATTTGTTTAACGATTTTTAACTGCAAAAAATGTGTACGAGTGATTTGTTTTTTGAAATATAAATTTGCGTACGTCGGAAAAATAGAAACGCGTATATGGCCGTAGCATTTTTTATGTCTCACCACTGAGCACGGATGTCATCCATCAATTGAGAAAGTTCGGAAGACATTCAGCCTCCATTGAATTACATTAAAGTAGAGTTACGAGTACAACGAATGAGTTCAATGTTTATGATAATTATATCTGCCCCATTTCCTTTGTGACACTTTAGTTAGCTTTGTCCATAGTTGTTTGGAAGAAATCACTGGGTTAGTGATAAGGTCGCTAATTGTAGTTTCCGGCGTATAATAAAGGTGATTTGTAGTGCATTATTTATCACTAGCATTTTACATTGTATACATTCCATAAATATGCTTAAGGGTGCATGCTTCAAATAATTGAAATCATTGTAAATATCCAGATTTCACATACGAGAGACGGCGACAGCTAGAATACTGGTGTCACAACATAGGATCGCTCGCCGTGTCTATGAATGATTAATATGTTTATTCCGAGCTTGTTTCGCGTAGCCATTATACGTTAACAACTTGTCGCGTTCGTTGACAAGCTTTTGGGAGTTGAAAAATTTTTACAGTTTTGTTTTGCTGATTTTCGTATGACATGAAAATCAGTAAGGTGAAAAAAAAAGATTTTTATTATGTATTTATCCTACGACTAGGTACTGCAATTATTTATTGGATTTTATTAAGAATTCATTTGTTAGAACAGTGTGAGAAGTAGAGTTTTTAATAGTTTTTAGAGTAGTGAGAAAAAAAAATTCGGTCTAGCAATCAAAAGAGCGATATCGAGTACTGACTAATTTGTAAGTCTGCGGTAAGGGAGAAGAGTTTAAGAGAACCTATGTCACAAACTAGAGTTTAAGAGTATGGCCACATGGTGTCGAATTCACTGCGTGGTAAGGCGTTTTGAGGATCGCCTTAGGAATAAGAATATTGTAAAATAAAAGCATTATGCAGTCCCAAAATAAGTAAATCAATAATTTTCTTTGCGATTGTACCTATTCAATGTATAATAATTTACATGATTTAAAAAATAATTTAGATTAAATTTGCAACATTTTCATGAAACGAATTAGTTCCAGCTTAGAATAGTCACAAGCGTAAAACACCGGCGAAAGGTTAAGATTTTCTGACCGTATATCCTTACAAGACTTAAGGGATTAACTCATATGTAAGTTTCGGAAAAGTTTGTAACACCTTTTCCGGTAAATTACCGACCTTTAATTAAGCCTTTTATTTGGCTCACTTTCATGCCCGATTTCGTGTACGTGACCTCAAAGTATTAAAAACAAATAAATAACTTACTTTCTGGTAGGTAATCTTATTTTTCTTCTATAAGTAGAAGCACGCATAGCCCCGCTGCTGTGTATAAAGTAATCAATCTCACAGATTAAGCCACCAAAGGCGCAGTCGGCACTCGGATGGGTGACCGCTAGTGGCAAATATTTTCGAAGAAAAAGATTTCAAAATTAAAATAAACAAAGGTTGTAAAACAAAACATATTTTCTGACAGCACAAAAACATTTTATAGTGAGAGTGATCTTTGAACGCCGATGAAATTATTATAGCGACACCGAATGTTTTCATCCAAGTTTTATAGAGCTGATAAATGTGAGTCCCAAGGGACTCGCCGGCATTTTTTAGATAAGGACAGACGGATTTTGTGTGATCCATTCCATCAAGTATCCCTTAAGACAACTCTATGTTATTAGTTTTGTAAAAAACTTTCTTTACCTTGATTAACATTAATGGAATAGAACTGAAATATGTTATATATACATAATATACCTACATTATTATAATTTCATTTAAGAGCATCATCCGATTTTGATGTAACTTGGACTGTTACTTAAGTTGAAGTGCCTAAATGTAAGCCATTAAAAATAGAATAATAAGAAGGTTATATGGATAACAATCGATAAACATACATGGTGTATGTGTGTTTATATTATTATTAAATTTCGTATATTTTTTGGAAACCCTAATATATTATCATTTGTGAATATTTTGCAGTTCCCTTAATATTACGTAGGTACACATACGTATCAAATTGAAAGGAACAAACATCTTTGTTTGAACTTGGTTAAAAATTTAAGTTATTTCATAGTCTAGATTACAATCCAATCGCTGGAATACTGAACTGAGCTTTGTAGAAAAGCCTTTGAACATCAATGATATCATATTGGATGACGCCAAATATTTTCATTCCAATTTTATTGAGCTGGTAAATGTTGCTCTCGGGGGACACACGCCGGCACTTTTTGATAACAGTTGGACAGACGGACTTTGCGAGCGATCTCTGAATTGAGTGCCTTCAACTTCTTACGTTTCATGTTTAAAGGGTTCAGTATACAAAAATCTGAGAATTAACGAACTTATGATTGAGATCCATCATGAGAGCGCGTTTGTAATACTTAGATCCGTTTATTAATACAAGACTGAGTGTCTACGTGACATGAAATATTATTTGATCATTACATATTACATACGTTGCATCACGGATGCGACAAAATGGCCTTTAACATTTTTAAATTTTTTGAGAAATTACTGATGTATGGAACGAATTGTTGTAGTTAATCATAATGTAAGTTTTTCAGAAACTAAATGCTTTTTTTCTCGTCTTTTATAGAAAATATTAGATTTTTATCACACTCTTTCATCTGAGCGTAGTTACTTATCCACCCAATTATCTACGTTGGAAGAGATTTCCTTAAAAATTGATAGATTTAGTCGCAAGAGTGAAGGCTTACGGGCTACATTATGCAGTATCACGCGGGGATTGCGTGGGGATTGTTGTCTGAAACAGAATTCGAGCGACGAGAGTAGAATTAAACGAGAATGCAGCCTGGGTGTTGCTATCGATATGGTATCGAGGTTTACGAGTTCATTTACGCGTTACGCTTTCATTTTTCAACATCACGGAGCCAAAGTTTCACTTTTGGGAAGTCACACTGAGCTAGATCAGGGCTATATGAAGTGTGGGTTAGTTTCTAAATCTCTGTGGTCCTTAAAAATGTTTAAGTGAGTTTCACTTTGTGCAACGAAGCTTTGTGATGATTCAGACTCAAACCACTTCAATTATCAATTATTTAATAAATGACCTTTACTTTTTATCATTCACCGAAAAATTTGTTTTATTATGATTTTTCAAAACTGTTGCCAGTTAGGGGCTAGAAAATACTGGAATTTCATCTATTAACTAACCAAGTAAAGGTAGGCTCAAAGACAAATTTAGGTTTTACGAAAAGTTTACTGAAGTTTGTGCTGTTGCCATGTTACCTACTGAAGTTAGCGTAATAAATATATTATGCGACATCACGCAGCGTTATTAAGAGCTTTTTACATAATTCCTAAGGATCAAAGCAATTTTTTTTGCTACTAGTTAATATTGATCACCTAATATCTCCGGCTTTCATTTAGTAGGTAAAAAAATATTTCCTAATAATACGGCACTTTTAAAAAGAAACGGAAATTATTTTATACTATTTGGTAAAGAAATCTTGTATAGTGTTTTGTTGTTTATTGTCTGATATAGTGGTAGGTGGAGCGTGGACGGCATTATGCAGCATCACGGGGATTGCGGGTATAGCTGCCGGGAACTGGGTGAAGCCGCGAACCGAGTTCGCGAATAATCACACCCTTGCTGAAAATTACGTGAGGCGTAACGATGTTGTTTTAACAATATGACATACGAGTATAAAAGAAAGAGAAAATAAGTCTTTATTATATTTTGATCTTTGAGGAAGAATTACCACTGATTTTTTTATTTTAATGAGCAATTTAAATACATCAAAAGTAAAATACCACTAGTTCTATGGTATAGCGAAACCTATGGTAACAGATGTTTCACTTCATGTAACATTTATGTTGGTAGAACTGATAGAGTTCGCTCGGGAAGGTATCACGGGGAGGTTTGAGGTTGTACGTGCACTTAAGACTTGGGGTAAGAGGTACAGCATGGATGGATCGCTTGCAACGGTGGGCCAGCACCAAGCCGAGTCGCTCGTCAACGGCTTTTCGTCCTGCTACTCCAGTAAAGTGCTCAACCTCAACCGTATTAATTTTTTTTTCACGTGTACCATAGATTATTATCATTCTAGGCCTCCGTGTTTTTTTATGTCTTAAAATAATGCAAAATTGAACTATAATCACAAATAATTTATTTAAGATCAGGCACGACGATTAAGTAGACGTGAGTATTTTTGGTATTGAAATTTCAAGTATATTTTTTGTTTAATTCCAGCACTCTCGGTCCTGTGACAGCCAATCCCCGAGATCCCCGCGTGATGCTGCATAATGTGCTGAGCGCCCCCTGTTCACAACTAAATCTTTCAATTTAAAAGAAATGCTTTTCGCGAACGATCATTCAAATGTGAATTTTTTTACTGCCATCCATATAATGCAGATAAACTGTTTTTTTAACGAGCTGCAGACTTCATTTCTAGTTGGTGGTATAAATATTAATAGGATTTTTTTAAATTCATCCCCTAAAATTATAGAATAAGAGATGACAAATGAAATATATAATTAAATTTCTAACCTAAAAAACTAAGATAATAATTTTTCTAATCTGGCCGACTACAACTTAAGAGTACGTTCCACTCGTGAGGTTTGGTAATGAAATTCATATTTTGAGCAAACGTGAATAGAACCACAGGCTTGGTGTGTCCCAATCAAAAGTTCTCCATCATACCTGCGTCACTTGAAAATTGAAAAACTTTTGCAATGCCTTTCTTATGGAAATACTCGTAGTTCGCGTTTACGTTTGAATGAGTTGTCATTGTAGGGACTCTGAACTGCAGTTTCATTGAAATAATATTTTAGAGAATAAGTACCTTATTACGAGGTTAGTTCATAGCATATTCAAAGCACTTAAAGATATTAGAAAGTTTTGCATGATTCTAAGTTAATATTTAGTAGGTATAGAGCTATTTGTGTTGTATGTTTTATATTTTATAATCGTGCAATTGAAAGTAAATCACTTTTTTATGAAAATGTTAGGCTAAATAAAATAAATGTTATTGCTTAGTTAGTTGTTTTTGCAACATCTTCAATAATTTTCAATATAAAAATGGCTACAAAAAGCTCCTTAAAACTTGCAATTTGAAATCAAGCACTGTTAGAAAAAAGAATACACAGCTAATTGAACATAGATTTGGATTTTTTTATAAAAACAAAATGCAGGGGCGATAGCGCGTGTAAATCCGTATGAAATATTGATACAGTTTCGTGTAAACGTGTAACAAATGCGGTAATTTGAGCCACCTGCCGGCGCCGCGACCCGCCCAGCTCCGCTATGCACCACAGTTCCGCTGTTCCTTGCTGTGTATTTTTCAATACTGGTATTTATACTCTTTTATAAATGTTTGTCCTGATGTAGTTTGTATGCCTGCAACCCCTTTTACGGGCCACTCCTGGGTATGGGCCTCTCCTAAAAACGGGGCAGGCCTGGAGCATACACCACCACGCTGCTTCAATCCGGATTAGTGGATCCGGGCTGAATGCACAAAAGCATTCCGTCATTAAGTTTATTTTGTAGCGTTATTTATTTTACTGTCGGTTATATTCGGTTAAATTCGTTTTTCTAGAAGATTATTATATATCAAAATGTTTGATCGCTCACAAGTGTTAGCTTAGGATCGTTGATTGGTAAAACGTGTCTGCTCTTATCATGTACCTTTTCTATATAATTCGATTTGTTCCTGAGATCTTCATACTTTGTTACTATATGGGATTTTACGTGTGTATTTAGGTTTGTTTATTGTATTTTTTTATATTTTTCCGTGTTGTCTATGGAGGCTATAAAGTTGTAATGGTGTTGGGGTCATGCGTTTATTTTAGACAGTATTGTCAACTTTGAAAATTAATTATTTTATTTCTGACTCTAGTCATGCAAGTCATCTCAAATAAACCGAAACTGAGTAGTAAATAATTATTTTGTTAATCACTCATTTTTTATTTCCCTTAACGCGGACGGAGTAGCGGGCATAGGCTAGTAAATAAAAAAAAATAATATCACCATATCATGTAACTTTCACCAACCCACACTTGGTCAGCGTGGTCTGTTATGGCCTGAAATTAGGTCCTTAACTCTTATATATGGTGAGTTGGGTAATGTACTAAGGGGTTGATTATGATGAATAAAATACTTACTACAAAATACATCTAAACCAACCTAAAAGATAATATATGTAAATACAAGTTTAA
>DWAV01002089.1:0-11841 GCA_018231305.1 Noctuana lactifera | reverse complement strand
TAAAATCAAATGTATAATTACAGGTTATTAACAAATTATGCAGTATAGCTTAAGCCTGATAGTGAGCACAAGTGACAAACGGCAAACGGCAAAAAGCAAAAGGAACACAATGATAGGCATGCTATATACCGATTACACGCTAGTAGCATAAGTGGTCAGTCTATTGTACAGTACCCACACAACATTAGACAAGAATATGTCACAATAACTATGTGGTTAGTATTAGATGCAGTGTAATTTTTGGTAGAAGCATATGTGGATTTTGACAAAAACTTTGAATTACATTTCAGAAATAACGGTCCCTAAGAATCGACCACAAAAATGTCCTTTGCTGCAAGTTTAAAAAAAAAAGCTTGAAATAGGAATCAGTAGGTAAAGAAATATTGTAACTGGTCAGTATGATTATGATAACATGGTGAGATAGTATGTTTACCAATTTGTGCAGATAAGCGAGGTTGAGGTGCTGGGTCTCGCCGAGGAAGCGCAGCAGCACCTGGTCGCGGTCGAGGAAGTGCTCGACGAGCGGCGGGCGCGGGGCGGGCAGCGCGAACTGCACCGGGTAGCACCACACCTTGCGCAGCGCCGCCTGCGCCAGCGGGGCCGCCACTTCCTGCATACCACTCACTTGTTCACACCATTCACAATTCATTCTTAAATATCGTTCATATAAAATAATTAATATATTGAGAAAATGTAGATTCACAATCCTGTAACAGTTAGTCTAAAAAGTAATTCAAGCTCACATGAGCTAGTAGTAGTACATATTTATCAAAATAAAACATAATCCAAGTCGCATATATAATAAATATTATAATAGAATCATAGTCCTGTATACTTCTAAAAAAACAGGCACTAACTCTAATGAAGCTTCTTGCAACAAAATTTTAAACTCTTTTATCTTACGTGATACCATGTATTTTATTAAAGGAACTCATAAAGGCTTAATGCAAAAAAAGTAGTAAACCCTAGAATTGGGGCACTATCAATTGAGTTGACAAATTTTTAAAGCAATTCTTATTAGAATCTCCTTGGTAAAAATATGTATTATAGAACAAACTTATTTCAATAAATAAACTTCCATCTTTCATTTCATACCTGTATTCCATTTTCTTTTAACAGAACACTGTGTTTCTCTCGAATTTTCCTTGCATATTCTGCTGATAAGTGATATATTTTTAAACATATTCCCTCGACAGATCCTTTTGCAGTTTCAGCTAGATGTGGCTGACATTGTCTCTAAAAAAATTGGTTTAGAATTTATTGAAAATAACTAATAGTTTCCTGACCCTATCAACACTAAAGTCTGAAAATTTAAAGAAATATATAAAAATTAAATTCTCATTATCCAAAAAGAGGGTACGTGAAAAGAACCTAGTTACAAATATGCATACCCGTAAGTGAGCCAATCTGTCCTGGAAGTCATCATAGGTGGCGCCTACAGTGCGCCGCAGCCACTGAAATGTATCTTCTGCATTCCACTTTACTACTTTACGACTTTCTGGTGAAGCATTTCTGGATTCAATCATTTTTTTAGCAGCTTCTGCATACCTTGACAGCTGCTTCCTTGCATCACCAGTGAACTTAGGGTGCGCTAACTTAATAGGGATATCATTCATTATCTCTTCATACATTGATCGTGATATTTCTGGAAAACAATGACTAGGCAGCAGTGGATCGGAACCACCTTGGTCATTTACTTTACGTTCCATCAACCATCTATTGAAGGAATCCTTCGGTGCATCAATACTTTCCCTCGTGTGACATAACTCTTGATAGCACTGTCTCAGTTTATTTGCAAGGGTGAACCTGAATCCTTCTATCTCTGGATGGGGATGTGGACATATTGTAGGTGGCCGCTCATATATAATTACATTTGTAGGTACTTCAATGTTCCAAGGTCCTTCCAGAGCCACTTTTTTTGCTGGAGGCCCATTATCTTCAGAAGGTCGCCGCTTACTGGCACTGGGAGTCATATTGCCTACATTTGGAGGACCTGTATGACATATACCAAGTGGGTCTGTTATTGGATCAAAATCTCTTTTTACTGCAGGTAATTCCCACATAGATTCTCCTGATATTTTATTCCAAAAATATGGCCTGTTCTCGCGTTTGGACCAATACTTGCGCCAGCCCTGTTGCAACAGGTCCGGATGTAATTCCGCCGCGAGATGTGGCGCGAGTGGCACCGGCGCCCCCGGGGTCTGCGGAGTTTCCCCTCCACTGGCACTTGGAGACGATTGTATTTCTGGGGAAGAGTCACTGTGAGTTGTGGACGTCTCCCACGTAGAGGACCCAGCGACCACTTTGTCCCGAACATCATTCATAGTGCACCAATCACTTGATACTAACAATAGATTCAATTGAGTCGTGATCAATTGTTGTGATGGAATGTTCTCTTGGTGATTAGTATTTATAATTCACATACTATTATGTTTCCTATAGGTTTAATATTTTTATTGTTAATCATAATACTGTTACCGCCAAGAAATTTTGCAGACGGGTTTCGAGTTATATTTGAGTGGCACATGTTAGAACATAGCGTTTAAATTGAAAACAATAATTTCTTAACTTATTTAAACAAAACAATTAACACCAAATTTACAAAAACACTTCATAAATCGTATATTTTAACGAAATAAATATAAGCGTAGCTCCCCAAGCACCGCCATCCAATCCACAGATAAACAAGATATTTTACTGCAGTTATGACACGTACCTACGTCCGTATAGTGTCATAGAGTATACAATTTACTACGCCTACGTTCACACGAGAGCTTCCTTGCGGTTTAAACGAGCGTTATTTTTAACGTTTCGGATGATAATACTTGATGATGATATGACTTCTTGGATGTTAGATCACACATAATAAAAAACTCGTCGTAAAAATGCGGCCGCGGTTACATGCGTACACGCATCCGAGAAGTCATTATAATAATTTTATAGTCTTGTCTATAGTATCTATCAGAAACATTAAAAAAACGCGCCTTTAGGTGCGTGCTCTCATGTAAACGTGGGCTGATATTATTTAAACTGTGCTGAGACCTTAAACCCGCGAGTTCGTGCCGACTGCCATGAGTGTAGTGTCCTACATAGGGGTGGCCATATTATTTAAATATCGATATAGTTGGATAATTATAACCCGGACATTTATTTGTACACAAACTTGGGCTAACATTACATTTTTTTTTCATGTATATTGTTTAATTACAATAAATATAAAATAGAAAGAATAAATAAATTTTAAAACTGTAAATAAAGTAGGTATACTTATATAATTATGTTATGTACCTTCGTTATTTTATAAAAGCTGAAAGTTTGTCAGCGCATGCTCCCAACACAAATTCTCTCAACAGTCATTGTTATGAGAATTTTATATATTAGATAATATTTAATATAAATACATTAATTATGTACGAAATAATAGACATCACACAATATAATTTACAATTTAAATTTGTAGAAAAATAAAAATTCATGTAAGAAAATAAATCGAAATACCTATTATGATCGATATAAACAATATTGTACCTATGAAATTTAATTCATATTTATAAAGGTATAAATATTTCTTGTAAACTTAAATTTTTTAATCATAATAATACTAAGCAACATAACATTTGTTAAATCTAGCGTATTAACTAAACGAACACAAGAAAAAACGTTTTAAATCCGTTTAAAAGTTTTAATGTGGTAGTGATAAGAGCTGATAAGTTATTGATAAATTAAATATCGCACATCCCTAGCTCTATACCCGTGCCTTGACCTTTGCACTTGAATTGTATTGAATTGAAAGTGTAATGTAATAAGTTAATAAGTGTGTCATTTATGTAGTGAAGAGCTTGTAATATTCACGCTTTACGAAAAGTAAAAAAGCATAATGCAAATAGTGTTATACGGGCTTAATTAGTTCAATTGTAGTATTCCCGTAAGAATAGCCGTTCTGTGATCGTAGTGTTGGACACTTGTGCACTAGAACTGTTTTTATTTACTTTACTTTAAGTTTTACTTTTTTTGTAAAACAATTATGGCTCTGAAAGGTATAAAGGTGGTGGAAATGATAGGCTTGGCTCCCGGACCCTTTTGCGGGGCTATTTTAGCAGATTTTGGAGCGCAAGTTACTGTAGTACAAAAGGTTACTGTTTTCATAATCAAATCAAAAGTTTTAAAATTATATGCCAATAAATAATATACCTATTTATGTTTTCCGTACAGATTGAAGCTCCTCTGGTTGATGTCTTGTCCAATGGAAAACGAATTATTTCATTAAACTTGAAGTCCAAAAATGGCATTGAAATTGTAAAAAAATTGTGTGCTACCTCTGATGTTCTCATAGACACTTTCCGTCCTGGTGTTATGGAAAAATTTGGCTTAAGTCCACAAAGCCTTCTACGAGATAACTCGAGATTAATATATGCAAGATTAACAGGCTATGGTCAAGATGGCTATTACAGGAGCAAGGCTGGTCATGATATTAATTATGTAGCTATGTCTGGATTACTACATATGCTGGGTAAAAAAAATGAAATACCTACTCCTATTAATTTTGCTGGAGATTTTGCTGGCGGTAGCGTTATTTGTGCATTAGGTATTGTATTAGCACTGTATGAAAGAATGCATTCTAATCAAGGGCAAGTTATAGACGCCAGTATAACTGAAGGAGCTGCATACGTAGCATCATGGTTTTTTAGATCTAGGAAATCATTTATCTGGACTGGTCAACCAGGAGAAAATCTTTTGGATGGTGGTGTACCATTTTATGGAAATTACAGAACTAAAGATGGGAAATTTATGGCAGTAGGTGCATTAGAACCACAGTTTTACTCTGCTTTATTAAAAGGTTTACAACTATCAGAGGATGAACATGGACAGGGCAATAATATGGAACTCACTAAAAGAAAATTTGAAGAAATATTTCTTACAAAAACCCAAGAAGAGTGGTGTAAGGTCTTTGAAGATTTGGATGCTTGTATAACTCCAGTCTTAGATTTACAGTCGGTAGACAAACATGAATGTAATGCAACACGGAATACTTTTTATAGAAATGCTGATGATATATTGGTACCCAGACCAGCACCCAAGCTATCACGCACACCTGCAAACACATGTGGTGAGCAACCAATGCCACTGAAAGGTCAACATACACTGGAAATACTAAAAGAATTAGGGTACAGTAATCTAGAAATAAATGAGTTTTTAAAAACAGATTCGGTATATGCGCATTTGAAATCAAATTTATAGTAATACAAATTTTTTTTTTATTGGCAAACATTTGACTCAATCAATTTTTTTATATTTACTAAGGTTTCAATTTCATGGGCTGCTATGGATTTATTTAAAATTAAGGGATGGTCCTGAACATTGTTTATTATTTTTAATAAAATATTTAGATCAAACATAATGTGTTTAATTCCCAAGCAAAAATTGTTAAAACCTGAATGACAATCACTTGTTATCTGGTTAAATCTTTTCTGTGCTATATGAGTGATGAAATGTAAAAAGTCAACTAAGTTCATACCAAACACTGATTTAAGAATAAGCTGACATTGTTCCTGAAAATCAGGTGTTAACTTAAATTCTTGAATCTCTTTTTCTACACATTGAAGATGTTTTTGTAAGGAATTCCAAACAAAATCAATGTTACATGCATTAATAAAGTTGTGGTTAACAGATATAGTGTCTGATAAGTTAGTCACTTGGTGATGCCACCCTGACGGTACAAATAATGCATCTCCTTTTTCTTGAATTATCTCAAAGTATTTAACATTCTTAAATTTTTCTGTATCAAATAGTAGTGGTAAATTTCCAAAAGGGTCTCTCAGTTTCTCCTCTTCGTTTGGAGGCAGTAAGGTCCATTTTTTCTTACCATAAATATTCACAGACCAGCTGTACGAACAATACACATCAGCATGGAAAGGTGTCCTGAGCCAAAGAAAATGTTATATAAATATTACATCTAATTTATTTGGATAAACAATTAAAACGAAAGAAAAATAAACAATTGTACATACCATGACTTACTAGGTCCAATGTAAACAAACATGAAATCATCTTCTTGATGATCTTCAGCATATTCATTCAGCCAATCTGAACCAAAAATGAAAGGCACATGGTAAAATTCATTGCTTGGCTTTGCTCGTCTTAAATGCCAGTCTTTAAGATAGAGAGTTTCATCCCTTTCTTCTTTTCTTAAATATTCCATGTACTCACTTACTTTCATATTGCATTTACAGTGAGCATTAAAGTCAATATTGTCGCAGTTTGCAACTGGGGCTTCTAAATTCCCGTATGCGTTTGATATGTAATCGTAATCTATTTTATCGTTCTTTATCCACTTGTTAGAACATTCCCAATCCCAGCACACGTTTTTTACGATGCATGGTATGTTCTTAACCATATAATTTTGAAAAAAATTATTGTAACTTAAATCACAAAAATTAACCGATTCAATATTACCACCACCGTAATTATGCGGAGGAATCTCTTGTAAAGCGGTATCGATTTCGATATTCACCATATTTAAGTAGTAATTATATACTCTTTAATATTCATAATATTAAAATAATTTAAATTGATATAAAAAAAATATTTTTATAGACAGCAGCTCTATTTATTGGCTGAACTGACAGCGCCCGTCAGTGGTGCCGTAGTACATTCTATGTAGTCTGTGGACGGTGCCAATCGCAGGCTTCGCAGTACTACCAACCTACCTCGATGCAGAGTACCCAAGAAAAACCAACGTTCACACTAGCGTTTTCTTGACTCTTAAGAGCCCGTTATAATAATTATATGACTTCTCGGTGTGTGTTCATACGTGGATAAAATAAACTCCGCAGTGAAAAAAAGCGTCCACGTGGGAACACACGTGAGAAGTCATATTATGGTCTATCCCGAAACGTTAGAAATAACGGGCGTTTAAGCGTCCGATAGGAGTTAAGTGTTCTGTGATCTCTTCTTTCTTAGCCTATGTACCTCCGATAGGAGTTTAGTGTTCTGTGCTGTAACTGGGACTAGTAAAAAAAAGTATCTCAGTATTCTCAGTCAGTGTATCTTATTTTATTTATCTCTTTTCTTCTTACATAGTCTGTGATGGTAAAGTGTAAACTCATTTTTCTATGGTTTTCTAATTTTTCTATATTAGTGAAGAAAAGAAAACCAATTTGTGCAATGCAATAATCATTAACGTTAACAATTAATCACTGTTTGTGTTTCTTTGGCAGTTGGTACTCTTTGAGCTTCTTTCGAAATATTCGTAGAACAGTATACTCCGGCATTACAATCAGTTTTATATTGTAAATCGAAGTTTTTGTGAAAAACTAGAGTGAAATGTCGGTGGCTTTCGCGCCGCGAGGTAATCGGCCTCCATTGAGTCCTGCTCAAATTCAAAAGATGTTGGATGAAAATGCCCATTTGATTCAAACTATTCAAGAATATCAGTCAAAGGGTCAATTAATGGAATGTCACCAATATCAGCAAGTCTTACACAGAAATTTGGTGTATTTAGCTACTGTTGCGGATGCTAGTCAAAACATACAAGCTCTCTTACCGGTAAATTTCTTATAACATTTTAGTCTTTCATAAGTAGTAAATAGGTTTAAATAATTTCGTTGCTGTGATCAGTAGTCAAAGCCCCTAAATTGTCCTTTAATTATGGTCATAATGGTCATTCCCAATATTTTAAGTCTAAAAAACACTTTAAAAATTAAAAGAGTTAACAACAGATAAACTTGTATTTACCTTACAATGTGAAATTGAAGATAAAAAAAATTTAATATTGGAAACAGGAGTTAGTGTTGGTTATGGTGCATAGGTATCTCCTGTTTTAAGCACTAAATAAAGCTACAAATAATTATATTATGTTATGGTGTTTGTTGCTCATATTTTACTTAAAATGTTTAGTCCTTAATTTTTACTATATATTTATTAACAAGTTTTAGGTAGAAAACTATTTATTTAAATATAAGTAACTGACACAACAGACAGTCTAAAACAGTGGACCTACAAGCATGAACATTTGTACAGGGTTTCCTTACTTAGTGTTTGGGAACTCTGGGAGCACTAAGAAAGGATTTTTTTTTAATTTATTCCCTAAATGAGAAAGTTTGAACATAATGGACATTAAATTTAGTTACTTGAAACATTTTTATGTTTTTTTTTTTGTTGTTTCAAAAATAGGAATTTTAAATGATTGACTATATATACTCTAATTAATTTTAGCCTCCACATCAATTAGCTGCTGGAAATGTGCAACCTCAAGGGCCGCTTAATCCACCATCAAGTGGAGCAGACATACCAGGGTCACCGCAACAACAGTATAGGCCACCTTCAGGTGTTTCAACAACACCAACAAGGCCAACACAATCTTATGGTCAGAGACCATATGGACAAAATCAATATCAAGGGCAATATCAAGGAGCTCCAGGAGTTTACCCTCCACAAGGCAGCTATGGGCCACCCAGTCAAGGATATGGACCGCCTAATCCCCCGCAACAGCCACAAGGTTATGCACCCAATTCTAACTATGGTCCTCCTATTACTACAGCTCCAAATAATTATCCTCCATCTACTCATCCAGGACCAGGATACCCACCTTCATCTGTTCAACAGTCTTATGCTCCTCCTCCTGGCAGTCCTGCATCTGCTGGTTCTCCATATCCTGTTCGGGGTTCTAGTCAACCCCCTTACACTGGTAATTCTGCTTATCCTCCGCCCCAATCGGGTGCAAACTATCCTAATGCTGGAGTGAGTACATATAATTCTACTACATCACAACCACAACCTTACCAATCACAACCATTCCCTAATACCACACCCACTTCTGCTTATAGTTCAACACCAATTTCACAGCCCAATAGATCTCCACAACCTCCACCAAGTGGGTACACAGCCCAGAATCCTCCCAGTTCTGGGTATGGTTCACCTTCAGCTCAATCTCCAACATATAATACAAGTGCACATGGTAATGGGCCACCAGCTACTGCTGCAACTGGAGGCCCTTCACAAGGAGGACAGACTGGACAGCAATATCCCCCTTCAGGGCAACCATCCCCATATCCCCCAGCTACACAACCACCATATTCAAATCCTTCATCTCAACCTGGTAGCCCAGCCCCTTCTGTTTCTACAGCACCTCCACCACAAACCTCATATTCACAGAACCCACAAGGCTATCCTCCAGCTGGTGGTGCATATTCACCACATGCCTATCAACAGAGCTATCCTCCAGCGCAATATCCCCCATCCCCGTATCCATATGCTCGTGCACCTGCACCAGGTGCTCCACCACCTGGAGCTCCACAGCCATACCCTGGATATGGTTTTCAACCTCCAAACCAACAGTAAAAATTAACATGGTGTTGTTAATTTGCTTTTATAGGCATATTACATTGATTTATTCTAGCATATTACACTGATTTATATGCTAGAATTTTAAATTACTAACTTTTTTTAAATTGAGAAGGTTGCTCAAGCATATTCAAGATTTAATAGTTTTATGTATTTGTTTTAAATAAAAATGGATTGTTTAGTTCCATACTAATGCCTCTTCAACCCTTTTTATGTCCCACTGCTGGGCACAGGTCTCTCCGCACAACCGGAGAAGGCCTGGAGCATACTCCACCACGCTGCTCCAATGTAGATTGGTTCCATACTAATAATACTGTTTATTTATAAGATTCTGGCAATACCATCAATATATAATTAATAATTTTTGAAGTGTTGCAAGTTGCAATAATTTAATATTGATACAATATTGGGTTACCTTTGGAAAGTTTGAGATTTATTATTTTTTCTTATGCTTAAATAATTTTACAGGAAATGAATAGTAATAAATTTTAAATCTGGGGTTTCCAAACTTTTTCAGTTTGCGACATACTTACCTACAGGTTTAATATTTTTTCTCAACCCAGCTAGTCTAAACAGGGAAGATGTAAATCATCCATGCTACGAAATTTTTGTATACAATATAATTCTGAGCTGAGTATGCCCCATGACAACCACCTTTAGTCTACACTTTGCACATTTAGGGGACCTCTGATCTAAACTGTACATGTTATATTATATCAATAGTAATAAAAATATCATGTATCAAAATTTATTCTTGATGACGTCAATATATTTGATAGTATTCCGAGAAACTTAACAGTAATGACTATGTATTTCAATAAATAAACTAGAGTATTGTGCAAATATATTTTAAGCTTGATCTGGATGAATGGAAAAAAACACATTAAATTTCATTGTATATGTATTCATATTTATAATTTTTATTTACTGACTAGTAAGTAATTAAATATAGTTGAAGTAATTTAACAAAATAGTGTAATCTCAACATCTTGAATGCCTGAATGTGCTTGTTCAAGAACTATGTAAAAATCAAACATTTTACGTAGTTCTTGGTTAAAATACATATTTGAGAGACTGGGTCGTAATGATGTGCTTGCAATTACTATAAGTTATAATGACGTGGTTTAATTATATAGGATAATTTGCAATTAATTAATATAATACCCTTACACGATGTTTCATAAACAACTTTTGTTTTATCCAACTGCTTTGCATGGGTCTTCTCTCAAATACGAGAAAGGTTTATATACATTTCTACATGGACAAGATAATTTATCTATTTTTCTTGCATTTATTTTCTCGCTTGATTATATTTTACTCTGTATTGATTTGTTCCCATCCAGTATAACTTGTTTGTTTGTCATTTTTGGGGATAAAATTATAGTAGGTATCGTAGTGTTAATATTGAAACCTGAAACTAAATTTTCTACTATTTATAGATTGAAAAAGCGGTCAAAGCCTAAGCTACATTATTTTTAAGATTACAAGTGGAATAATTTTATGGTAATCAATGGAATAATTATGTAAGAATATAGGTAGGTACCTAGATACATTTGGCTTGGTGAAAAATAATTTAAGGTTACGTGAAAGTGTGAAAATGTAATTAAGGAATAAAGTACTGATTAATAAATGTATGAAATGTATAATGTTAATCTTGTTTTATTATATCCAAAATAGAATACATTCTATTTAAAACAAGCAATATTTGTAATCGCGTTCTTGAAAACGGCTCAAACGATTGAGATGTAGGTAATATTGGGTGTAAGTGTTCGTTTGTTGCTATTCCTAAACTGTAGGACAATAACCTAATAAGTTTACCTAGTAGGTAAACTATAAAATTACGGTCAAAAAATTACTCAACCGCCCTGAGGGAAAATTTTGGTACACGAATATGATTAGGGTTTTTAATGGTAATTGTCCGTAATTAAAATAAATTTTCGTTAAGATAATATAACTGGCTAGTAATTCTTAAATTCCGTGATTTGTACATCTTTCATTATGAAATTTTATTTTACAGTTTTATATATTATATTTAAAATTGTCCTATTAAAATGAGGTCCTTATTTACACCAATGTTGTCTGTTGAGTTTTCCCAATCCGTATCCTTATCTTTTTGGGACTCCTGTATAAAGATTTGATACATTCACAAAAATAATTATGGGATGAGAATGTACGGGATGGGGTACTTTGTGGGTAAAACTAGGTACTTCCAATCTTTAACTTTTTTTATTATATTTACACACATTTTAATTACTTACGTACTATTCAATTAAACAAAAATGAAGTAACATAAATTCTAATGAAAGTTAAGCTTCCTCAAATGATATGGTGGGCTCTTCAAACTGATGTATTGAGTCATCATAATATTCCAATGGTAGATCATCAGAAGGGGGGTGTGTTGGAAAAGGTGGGGCAGTTTTTAATTTTCTCGCTTGATTATATTTTACTCTGTATTGATTTGTTCCCATCCAGTATAACTTGTTTGTTTGTCATTTTTGG
>DWAV01002088.1:0-11841 GCA_018231305.1 Noctuana lactifera | reverse complement strand
CTATGCCTTAGATTAGTTTATAAAGTGAAAATGGATAACTATTTAATTTATTCAAAATGAATACAATATCTACCTATATACTTAATCTTTATACCCAAAATAATGTCTATCCGTCTTACTTGTGTTATATCTACTCGTAACACCTGGTCTTTTGATTTGTTTATTTTTAACATTTGCCTTGATTTATCATTTGGACAAGTAGGTGAATAAAATGTTTTAACGGAAAAGTCAACGACACTATTAAGGTGAAAAGAACAGAATAACATAATATAGAAGAAATTATATTTATTTAGTGAGGAACAAATAAAATACAGAATGGCATCAAAAATTGTCATCACGATTACCTTTTGTTTTCTATGAACTTTTCATTAAGCTCAAACAAGCTTGCGCATATAAATAGCATAAAATATAGACACGGTATTGTTTAACTCTTCCATAGTCTGTTTGAGTGTCTGCTGCAGCTTCATTAAGCTGTTTCTTTGGTTGCGGCGCTCTGCTAATGGAGATAAACGGTTTCCTAAGTCGTTGGCACACTGCAGCGAAACAAGTACTCCACAAGAGCACACTTTGGAATACGATTAGGTACGAGGGTACTAGTATCGCATTCACTACAAAGTACAAAAGTAACTGTAATATAACAGCCAATTTTATTCCGTTCCACTCGAGCACTTACGTTGCATCTCTCAAAAATGTATCCATGAAGGTCATCTTCAAGCTGAAATACTTTGCTACGCACATATCATTATACACTGAATACATTCATACCGTTGTTCGTATCGTGACATCCAAATATTGTCTTCTTTGCTTATTTGGGAAAGCTGACATTATCAAATTCAGACCACAATAAAATTTCGTTCAATCAGTGATCAGCTATATTAAGACATTTTACCGACAGTTACAGCGAATAAAAGTCGAGGCCGTCGTCGGGTAATAATTATTTGTCACAGGAGTGGGGCCCCTGTGGGGACACCGGCTGAGGCCCCTGCGGGAAGTAATTTAATTTACCGACCAATCTGTCTCCGGGGATATTTAAGAAGCGACTCGTAAATCGTATTATAACACGTTCTGTGGGCCCTCCACTTGATTTGTTACACAAACATATTAAGCTTTTATAAACTTATTGGCTTTTTGAAAATTATTTTTAATCATCTTAGACTACAGAGATTTATAATAAACTGCACGACGATTTTGCTTTATAAATGTATAAGATAATTTAATGCTGGTATAAATATGTAGATTCTTAGGATTACTTTACTACTCTAACGTTATCTTTAAACTAATTAATTTTATATTGTAATATTTCTAACATTTCTAACATCTGGATCATAATTTTTATTATATTAACTAACAAAAAGCTAATCTTATTTAACTAAATAAATATATTTAAAAACTCTTCCCAATAAAATACCAATATAGGTATTGCGTAGATTGGATTAGGTACTTGGCCTAATACGATTGTAGGAAATCTGCTTTTAGGCTTCGGTCTTTAAACAAACAGTATGGGTAGATAAAAACTACCTACACAAATGTGTAAAATGCCTACTCTCTTATTTGTAGTATGTAATAATTTATTCTAAGTGTTATTCTGGAATCAGCCCCATACAGTAAATTAAAATACCACAGAAAGATTAAATCACAGTATAGTGTTACTAATTTTTTACTTTTCATAAACAAATAAATTCGGCTACTAATTAAATGAACTCTCTGACCCAAGCTGAATAAATTGGACACGGCGTCATCAGTTGGCAGTTGTTCTTAATTAATTAATGGAATCGTTTAAATCAGTACAAAGTAAATGATATATTATTGATGTATTTTAAGTGCTTTAATATTACAATTTTATTTTAGAAGAGAGAAAAGAGTAACGTAACTTCAAAAGCTTTTATAGTTTTGTGATAGAATTAAGTAATTGAAATACTGAATGCAATATTAAAATATTTTCATCACATATTCAACACATTTTTAAGGTGACCCAATGTTGTAGGTATATTCTGTTGTACAAAATTTAAAACAGTATTTTTCTGTTTGAGATATTTTAAACATATTCAGTTTTGTTTTGCTACGTTAAGCATCAATAGGTATACTTTCATTTACATATTATTATCCATCGCATCTGTAGGTACTTATTAATTTTTTTTATTGAAATAACAACGTACGGCTTACATATATATTTTAAAGCGAAGGCAGTGATTATCACTCGCGAAATCGGCGTCACATTGCATCTCATCCAGCAACCACACCGTCACATCACAGTCACCACTAACACCTTCCAGAACCGAGTCCCGTATCGCGAGTTGCGTGCGAAGTGTCGCGAGAGCGTCCCGGTGTCGCGATGTCGCGGTGTCGGCCAGCCGGCGCGGCGCTCGGGGAGGCACTGCGCGGAGAGCGCGCGATCGCCGCCGGAAACACACGAAGCTGTCCGAGCGCTGAGAAGCTCCGAAAACGCGAGCTTTAGAGAACGCTCCGCGCATCCACGCGATTTTACAGCACTGTCGTCTGTGACTATTCACACCTCTGTATGAAAGACAAATACACTTTGATGTAATAACTTTATGTTTTTAAGTTAATTTAGAATTATAAATTCTTATAAGTTGGCTTTATAATTTTAATGCAGTAATTACGGATTTCAGTTTATTATTAATTAATTTTTTTAAATCAAGTATTCTTAATATAATAATAAATTAAATACCAGTCCTTCAGTAATCCTTTTTATTGAATTGAATATGAAAAACTATTTAATTTATAGATATTTTCATTGTATTACCACCATCTCACCTTACAAACAATACTGAGAGAATCTTATATGAATAAAGGGCGGACGGGCGCGTCGGCTATGACGTCACTAACCGCGACGCCGCGCGCCATCGCCTCGTAACTTTAATATGATCACGACTTCGTATATAACAAAACCACTGGACCCATGTGATAGAGTCATGTGCCAATTGTTGTTGTGTGTAAATAAATAAACAGCAGGAATAACTATTCTTGTAAGTACAAACAGACGTGTAGTTTTCGTAAAAGCCCGACTAGTTTCAGACGTTTACGTAGCAACATAAGCTCACAAGTTCTGATGTTTTAGGATTTGGACTTCCCAAGGCATAGTTTTATATTCATTTAATATTAGTATTTATTCGCCTTTTATTTATGCCTTCGAGCGCCAACGATAAAATCTGACGAATGAGAACAGATTTGTCCGTCCATCGATGCAAAAGGCTTGGATAAAATTAATGTATTACATTAGAATTATAGAAGTTATTTCTATATAATAATGATACTAATTAATTTTAGCTTTTAGTTTTCTTGTCGTGGTTTTTTTTAGAACTGTCATGTTTGCATAACAAAATAATACTACCAATTCTTATATGTAATGATTACAGAATAATAAAAATGTGCAGTTTGCGCCCTAATGCTGCTATTCGTACGCACGACTAAAACCAGCTAGCTCTAAGGCTTTGTTTATAGATGCAGTATATCGCAGTAAGTGCAGGGGAGTCAGGGAGGGGAGCTAGGTCTAATCCACCGCTTACCGTGAGCCGGCGATTACCGTGCGAGCTGCCGCCGCATACAACTGCTAATTAAGCGAAGCGCCTCCAATCGGCAGAAAGCCACAGAACTGTAACTTTAACCAGTTGAACCCGAGTTGGTTTTGTACGAGTCGCTTTAATAGTCAACTTCGATACAATATAAGTCGGTAACGAAATATTATGTTGCATTATAATTACTAACAATATTAGTTTATATGTAAAGTCAATAAGAGGATGTTATTTAAAGTAAAATTAGGCTTAGATTATATTTACGTGTCGGTAGGCATATATTAGGTACAAGCCGTCCGAGTTACGAGTATTCAGGTGTGGATCGAACTGAAATGAGCGTCGATGCAGCGGAGCCTGCACGGATCAGCCGCGGCGCCGCAGCAAGAGCTGGCTCCGATCCCTTTCACAACTTCCGGCAGCACGACACACACGCGGACACGTACAAATCTACATATGTCTTGATTGATGCTCTTTACAACTCCTACTCTCCTACTGTCACTTATCAGGATTTAAAACTGACATATTTATAGTAATTATGGCCTGATAACACTGTGATAGTGACTAAAAATGTTTTTATATTATAGCTGTTGTTCAATTTTTGTAAATCTTTAGTGGGTAGGTAAATAAATGCACTGATGTTGACATTGCAATGTCAGTCTGAGTGATGACGCAGTCGTTGCGCCCGCGCCGTGAATGACAGACATTCTGTGCTTCCTGTCCGTTCGTAACATCCGCTGGTTAACCGTGCTACCGGTTTTGTGTTTGTGATGCCCCAGCATCTCAGGCCCATTATCAAAGGATCATCGCCCGTACCTATATCCTGTAACCTGCAGTCAGTGAGAGAGCGTCGTGAGACCCTGCTAATCGTCTCGAATCGAGTTGGATGTTAAGGTAGGTGGTTTTCCTTTACCCATTCACTGACAGGATTGTGTTTATCTCCTACATTTCATATAATACAGTCCACTTGTTCACACAGTTGTAAAGTGCGCCTATTTCGTCTTTTGGACATAATTTTTGTTGTCATAACTGTACAAAAAAAATTCATGTAGTGTAAAATAATTATAAATTAATTAAATGCATCGCTAACTACGTTCAATTAAAGTGTTATGATATCGATTTAAAAGCTATAAAAGTGGCTAGCAGCAGCGGTCATGTTTAATCCTATATTTAGGCCGCGATCAATCCAGCGCAGCGGAGCTCGCCCACTACTCGTAATTAAACGGAATGTGGTTTCGACCACTGCACCGCTCGAGTGCCGTTGTAAAATTTCAAACTTATTTAAAGTTCTTACATTAATTCAGTATAAATTTTTAATATAGATGTCATTAGTTCCCTTATTGAAGAAATAGACACTGATTCATCTTCATCGTTACTGTAAATCATCTTGAGCCCGCCACAGTCCCTGCCTCCAGGCCTCCTCTCGTATATGAGAAGGGTTTAGGCAATAATTTAGTATAAAACAAAATTATTCTTAGTTTTTGGTTTGAAGTTTATTTTAATTTTTTCTTAATGCAACCCCCCTTCATGGGCGTATTATATTAGTTGTAGTAGAATATCGTAGCATATCGTAGCACACCGTAGCATGTAAGTAGCCAGCGCTACAAGCCACTTTGATATGATAATATCCGGTTCGCGGCCGGCGCGTTTGAGCTAAAGCCCTCGGAGATACCGCAGCTGCTCACGTATATACTCGTACTCGTACATTTAAAGCGGCGTTTGTGCTTATCTTAATACGTGAATTTCGTCGGACGCACTTGTTTCCTATATGCATATAAACCGTGTTCCATAATCCATACTAGTGGCGTGGGTAAAGAAATTGTTTAACTTTAAGGAAAGCTTGTATTTTATTTCTCTCAAAATATAATAGTCATAGAACATTGACTTATAGTCCAGTTTTGTAGAATTTTTCATGATTTATTCTTACTGTTAAGAATAAGCAAGAATCTATTTTTTAAATAATAAAGTGTAGAAAGTAGTGAAATAACGATATTTACTGGAATTAAACTGAAATAACCTACAATCACAGTAGTTACGTTTTCAAAACTAGGAGATAAAACAATGAAAATTTCATGAGTGTATGGTGTACTTGGGCGGGGGTTCTCACATGTTTTTGTTCGCCCTCCAGTCTCCAGCAGCCCGCGTACACTCATAATAGAATTGCGAGCTACACATACAAGAGTCCATCGCGGCCTATTTACAGAATAAAACGCTGAGTTAAGTTCAGCTCTTACGTAAGTGGAGCGCAGATGAGCGGCGGAGCTGCTCGCTAGCGAAAATAGAAAAATATTTTATTGTAATGCCACCTGCTTCGCAAGGCAACGCCGAAATCGATGGCTTTGTTGTTGTTTAATAGTACAGAAAAATATTAGCTAGTTCTAGGTATTTTAAGTAACTAGACCGAGGATTACGTGTCTCATGGGTGCTATGCGTGCATACAAAGACAATTACACAAATAACCGAACCGTCACTTAATTTTAATTATTCATCATTAATAAAAATCATCTATCAAACCCGAGTTATTCGTCAGTACGCTATAAAAAAAGTTTTGCTTAAAATGTTCAGATCAAATTTATTTCGGTGTTTGTTTAACGATACACATTTTATTTAATTGAAAAATAAAGGCATCCATTTTCACAGCGCGCCAAACAACGGCAATTACGAAACTGCGGCACATTCATCAGCGGCGACCTTCGGCCTTTAAGTGTTATAGGGACAGATAGGGCTCGGCGGTGCTCTGCCGAGCTGCGCTCCTTGACAACGACCTTGATAAGCACCCATATCTTATTCATAGTGGCTGTACTGCTTTGACACTTTTGTACGAATCCTTCCGAATGATTTTAACTTTTCTGTTGTTACACGTGCATGACATTAAATGAAGAAAGAAGTATTATCGCCACACAAAGTTTACAGATTCAATAATGACTGTACTAAAGTTTAGAAATTTATTAGTTATTTACAACGTCCAGCATAATTACAAAACCAAAACCAAGAAAAACAAGTAATTAACTTGGTTTTGAGTGAGTTTTGTTTTTTGTTGGTTTCGTGTTTAGTACTAAATTCGAATTCCAATAATAAGAATTCAAATTAGATTATTATAATATAGTAAATATATCAATGTTGTAAAATATATACATAATATTTTTGTAGTACCAAAACCACTTTCGACTGATTTAACTGACTTGTTTTATGAGGATATTTTATTTACACTAAACTTTAATTAAGTATCGTCAACAGTTTCAGCACATCCGATCGCTTCGGGAACTAAAAATTAAATTCGAAAATGTGGCCAAGCAGTAATAGTTTGAAAATTTATGGTAGTTGCGTAATTTACGGCGCGGTGCAAAAGCGATTAATTTCCCTCGACATTGCTCTAATGTAGCCGCCACTCGAACCGTAAATAATTATGCAACGAACGAATAATACACGCTCATTGTGAACCGCGGACGCCATCGTACCGTACTGAGCGCGGCGCTGCGACTCGCCTGCACCCTGCTCCTGGCGGTCGCTAAAAGCTAATACTGCATTTACAATGGCTCAATACATGTTCAAAGGTGTCATTGAGGTAAAATATTTTTTTTTAAATTGCGTGCGCTGCATTATATTCTACCTAAACGAAACTTACTCGTATCACTAACGAAACGAATGGTATTCGTAGGACGCTGAACTAACCTAATGTAAAATGTAATAAGCAAAGACTTTCCTATTTACAATCAGAAAACATGTTTAACATTGATTCTAAGCATAGATTTGGCTATAACTACGAGTATGCAATGTGTACCTCTTCGAAAGCGAGCTATTAGGATTGTGTGCAGTATAACCTACGAGTACTGTGGTGGTGTTCGTTTTGTCTATTAATAATTTAAAATTTCACTTCATTTTTTTACTACTACTTTGAAGCCCTTTTTTCAAGGTCAAGGTCAGGTTTGAATAATTAATGACTAAAGTAGTCAAAAACTTTAAATAATTTAGCACGTCGTATGTTATTCGAGCAATTTAGTAAAAGCCTGCTTGCCCCATGAGCTACGAGTACAAGTATGTCGGCTATTCTCGTTTGTGTGAGGATAACATCATTGCAAATCTAGCCTTGCAAAGAAATACCGAGCATAGTTCACTCCACAGTAGACTCTCCCACCCGGCCCGGTACGCAGGAACTTTCTGGTATTAAACATGATTTTGGATTTATGTGTCAGTTATGTGTTTTTATTTCCATGAGTATATAATTGCCATGAATTAAAATTGTATTCGTAACACTTATTATGCACTATGTTTTTAAAACTACTATATAAAATATTGTTGTTATTTTTAACTTTATTAGGATAAGGTTTGATAGGTTTTTAGGAAATCCGAGTATATGATTTGTAAATAAGATATTAATATTTTAGAATTTTGACAAACATCGATTAGTTTTTTAACGATTATTACGAGTATATTGAAATTCAATGTAATCCATGTTCTCGTGAAATGAAGCCCTTCTTAAGGAACGTACGATTATCATATAAATGACGTTTTAATATTATAGTTTCGGTGAACACTTTCCTAAACGGGGCCTGATGCGCAGGAGCTAGCCTCGGCGACTGGTGGAATAGCCGCAAAGGCGAAATGGGGAAGGATTTGTGACCCTCCGGAACAAATCACTCGTGAAATTGTGTCACGGACGGGCACAAGGGACAAGGGTTCGCTTCTGAATCACAAATAAATAACAAGAGATAATATTTAACAATAATTCGTTCGGTTAAACTGTAACGATGCTTATCCAATGTCTATTCACAATATTTTTGAAGCTACGAGTACGTACAGAACAAGAGAAGTCTAACGATATTTCATTATTAGATACAACATTATTACATGTAATTAACGTTTCAACGTTAAATGTACCTACCTATTATTTTTTAAGTATTGTAATATCTACTTCAATATCTAGCAAATGGATTGAGTGCAGTGCAGTCGGATATGTGCTTGCACAATTTATAGTAACACTTTTAAAGCTAAGATCTTGTATTGAAGGACTACATAAAATTCTCATACTTGCAGTTGTAGCGGCGCGTAGTGCCACGGAAAGATTAGGGAATCTTACATGAACAAGAAGAACGAGTGACCGCGTTCGGAGGATATCCATTTACTAAAAATGTAATGGATATTTTTTTATGATCGCCGATGGGTCAAATCTCAACTTTTAATCGTTATTAATATGTTTGACTAATACAATTCAAATATAATCTAATATGTTTTAATAATATATAAACAAATACAAATGTACTGTACTGTAACGTAATCTACACATTGTCATGTACAAAAAAAATAACAAGATTCACAATAAACGGTCCTAATACTGCCTTACTATCTTAGAGTATTTTCTACATCTACAAGTATACGAGTATATTGGTATGATGCCAATATTTCTGACATAAAAATTTAAACAGGAATAGTTGAAAGTACTTTTAGTTTAAACACACTGAACTTGTTTTTACATAACACACTATTTTTCAGAGTTTCTAACGTGGATTTTATAGTTGCATGCACCTGGTGCTGTTGACGCCAGGTCACGTACTCGTAGCTCGTAGCCGCGTAGCCGCTTGTACATAGCTCTTCGAATGCTACGCGCGTCGAATCTTATTACTAAGTTTATTATTATGACAGTGTTTCAAATTGTTCGGATGTTTACGTCAGTGTTACGAGAACGCAACAACAAGCAATCGGGACTCAAACAAAGTGAGCTATAATGAATAGGTCCAACAAGTGTACTTATGATGTAATGCTAACTTATTGAAAATCATTTAAACATCTTACTATTGATTGAGCGTAGTTTTATAATTCTTCAGAAGTAATGTTATCAAAAACAATAATATTACTTCATCAAAATAATCCAGCATTGCTAACTGTATAAGGCAAATCCGTTCACGCGAGCCTAAGGTAACAATTCCACGTTAACCATTAAATGGTTGGCGCACGTAAGTAGGCACTTAGCTGATACAAATTGCAGTTACATGTGAATAAGTAACCACCGGGACCGCACTGGGTGCGATCACTATATTTGATAGTAGTTGATGCAGAAGTTTGAAATAGTAAGAACACTTGAAAACAAAGATTGAAAACATAACAGGATAATTCAAGAAAGCAAAATCTGAATTCTTGTCTGGTCATCCTAGTATAAATATGTTGATTTTAGACCTGTAATATATCAGTATCTTTTGGTTCTACTAATATAACAACATAATCATATTTATGTACAAAATTTTATGATGTAATTATTTACTTTCTAAATATGAAAATAAACCTTATTTAGCACATAGGATTCGATATAACATAATTATTTATATTATTATTTTATTATTATTAAAACTGTTTGGACCATACAAAGATATACATTTTAATGAAAACGTAAGATTTTTACGTCCATTGACTATTTTTCAAATAGAATATAATATATTGTACGCAAATGCATTTCTGCAGTTTGCTCATCTCGCTACGTGAGCTGATTAGGATCGCGTCGCAGCTCCGCGCCGCACGTAACTGCATTGCAGGATCTCGCCTCATAAATAATCACATCTGTACTCGTACTCGTAGCCCACCATTGCAAAGTAAATTTTGATAAAGATGTACTAACACGCATGTTGCAGACCCTAGAGTATAAAAATCTGAATCATTGTTATATTTTACAAAGTTCAGTGTACATTTACTCGTATCATCAAACGATTCCTTTAAGGTACGAATATTCAGGACCATGTCGGTGGTACGCTCAAATTCTGCTCATCTATCCGTTACTTTTCATAGATCATAATTGAAAAAAGAGATATTAATGTTATCGAATTAGTAATGTAAATTTTAATGTCATTTGAATCTAAAGAAAATTACTGAGTTAAATCGTTTATTATGCCAGTAAAATTACGTTATTTCTTCCTTAAACGCTATGAAAGAAGGCACCCTCTGATTATGTCTTAAGGAAATGTGAACAGGCGAGAAGAAGGGAAGAGAAATGAAAGAATCATTAATTAAGGCTACCGTCCGTGTACATGGCCTTAATTATGTTCTTAGCTTGATTAATAACGAGAACATATCAAGCATTGCATCTTTCCCTCACTTTGGCAGTGACGTATTGCTTTCGTATAATTATCTTGAGCTATTATATTATTAATAATAATAATATACGAGCCAAAGCCAAAGCTCCATAACTTGTGACCTTTGTGACTGATGTACGAGTGTCATACTCGTAGATATGAACACCTATGACATTCCTGAATATTAATGCGTAAAGGCTGCAATCTTAAGGCCAAGTTAAATGGTTGATCTTAATTCCTTCATCGGTTTCTCAAAGATACTTGGGCGACCACTAGTATAGAAAATATAACCAAATATTACAACATCATAGTGGCACGAAGTATACGAACGATTGACTTGTCGCAGTCGCAGCTGCACCCCCCGGCCCGTGGCTACACCCATGTCCAGCGTAAAGCAATGATATTCGGTTAAGTACTATAGTAAATGCAAACTGCTAATTTTAAATTGTAATTACATCGCCTGTGAGCGGCCTTGTTTAGACTCTTATCAAAACCTAGGTTTTCATTTGTTGACACGCAGCACGGTTCATATGAGTTGTTACAATATTTGGTGAGGACTTTTCTGATACATTTATTATTTACGTGTTAAAACATACAGATAAACCAAATTACTACAGTCCTAAAGCTACTCGTAGCGAAGCTTCTGGAAGCATCTCGTTTCTCAAATCCCCTTGAGATTGAAGTGAGTGAGTCTGAGATTTATGTACTGTCAATCACTTTGAATTTATTTGTGTGCGCTCAGAGGATCAACGCATTGAAGCAATAATATGTTTGTTCGATACAGTTGTAAGTACTCTGTGTGCACTCTCTGATAACTAATTATATCTGTGATGTGTTACAAGAAGGTAAGCGTAAGGTTATGTTTATTTTTATTTCCGAGCAAGTCGATCTATCGCTACCAATTTTTGTGTGGACCTCTAAGATTGCCTTTCGACGCGGAAGGGCTGTCGTAAGCCGTGACCATTGCTTGCATTATCTTGGTGTTTCGGGCACGGCATCAAATTAATAATGGTTATTAGTAGCTTTACTCTTATAAGTGTATTTTACTTGTTTTTGCATCATAGCTCACCACGTCGACCCAGGCATAATTCGTTTTTCTTGCTCAATTTCGTTGAAATAATATTTTACTCTAAATTGCTTGGTAGTGCTTAACACACAGTTTAGAATGTCAGTAAAACGTCTCAATATTGACGGAACGCCGGCGGCGCGGCGCCAACTACCGCAGATTGTAGCTTCCGGCCCGAACCGATTAA
>DWAV01002087.1:0-11843 GCA_018231305.1 Noctuana lactifera | reverse complement strand
GAAATTAGCCACTAGCGGTCACCCATCCGAGTACCGGCCGCGCCCGACGTTGCTTAACAATGTGATCGCTTGCGATTACACTACCAGCGGGGCTATGCGCGGTACCTATCTACCTCAAAGTAAAAGTAGGTACCTACCTACCTACGTACATTTATAAACGTAAAGTAAAAGTAGGTATCTATATTAATCAACTTATCTGTTGTTTATAATAAGATGTACCTACCTATTATAGGTACATAGATACGTTTATCTCATATCAGTGATATCGTTATCAATTGAAATGATTAAAAGTTGTTTTGATTGAGTAAAATCTCAACAAACATGTTCTCATAATACCTACCTAGATTACAAGACATTTCATCTTGCACAAATGATTATCTTGTTAAAATGATGACAAATATCAATACCTAACCGGTTCTTGGTCACTAATTAAAACATCTACACGTTAATTTTGTCATCCATCCGTCATCCGTCTGATTGGATTGACTTTTTGACTTGATTTGTAGGTCAGACTACTGTATTGATAAAAGCTCAACTTTGAATTAGGCATAGTTTTGTTATAAACTGATGGTAGGTGTAGGTATAATAATTCTATGGAATTAGTCACGTAGGTGCCTACTTAAGTATCGTATTCTCGTATTAAAATTAATAATTAAGTAGGTAGGTACTGTATTTACTTTAGCCTGCTTTTTCTGCAAAGCCAATCTTCTTTTTTTTCTTGTAATCACATCCTTTTAAAATAGTTTGTGTAACTCGTGCGGGTTAAATAGAGTCATTAAAGGGTAACACTGAAGAAATTATTGTGTGATTAATTGCGTTATTCTTGATCATAGTGTACCCCCACCGTGTACCCCGCGGAGCCCTTCGAACCCGCAGCCGACGCGGAAACCCTCCGCAAGGCCATGAAGGGCTTCGGCACCGACGAGAAGGCAATCATTGATGTCCTATGCCGCCGCGGGATCGTGCAGCGGCTTGAGATCGCAGAGACCTTCAAGACTAACTATGGAAAGGTGAGTACGAGATACATCTTCTGAATTATTATTACATTTATTACAACTCATTAATATTTAAATTCAATATCGTCAACACATTTATAAAACTAATTTGCTAAATGTCAGAGTAGCGCTAGTATTATTCTTCGTAGAAAAAGAAAAAGGAAATGTGCTGATCGTATGTATGCTAATGATTTTTTTTAAAACGCGCGGAGGATGGCATGTCACTTTAAATCCGGTTTCGCGTTTTGCAAATAGGTAACCTATCTAACCTGGAGTAATGAGTAGTTTGAACATAATTTTCAAGCTCTATAATAAATATATAACATCTCAAAGATATAAAATACCATGAACTCGCAAGCGAATGTTATTGCACTTACTGCAAATAATAGCCGTGTACACGGACACGGACTAGTCTTTGTATAATACACTCATAATCATATGTATATATTATAACGTCACCGTCATATTGTGAAAACCGTGTTTAACATCTGATTCTAACCATCTACCAACGGGCGACGGAGCCGTCAGAAACAGTAACTGACGAAAAATTGTATAAACTAAGCTTTAATGCTGTTCTAAGTTACTATGTCATAGTAACGTCTAAATGTTACTATTAGTAATACCGAATAATTTTATCGCTTCATAGGCGCTTATCTATAATCAAAACATCAATTATATTATTTTTAATATCTACTGGTTTAGCTACTTATTACAACTGATTATCGTGTATGCTATATAATAATCAGAGCATTGCATGATTGCACTAATTAAAATGGTCGCTATAAGCAGATATACTTGTACCTCCTAGTAACCATGGTAACCACATCACATTGACGACAACACCACACGGGTAGTGGTTACCATGTCGGTAACCTGCTTTTCGGCGTTTCCTGGGTTCGATTCCCTGAGGGGCAGAAGTTTGAATGATGAATTTAGATTTCGGCGAACTCAACGCTATTCTATATATTTCTACGTAATTTTTTATCCTCGGATTGTGATAATTTTCCAATTGTACCACATTTACTCACCTTCTAATACTCTAACACGCTTAGTAATGCTCGAACAATAAATAATCAGATATGCTAACAAAACTTCTTAGAAATAGCAGTTCCTATGATTTATTGTGCAATTGCAGTACATAGGTACCTGTATTGTAACTTTATATTCTGCGAATAGTTGGAACACACAACCCGCAAAGCAATCGATACGGTGGGCAGTGTGGGCACGGCAAGCCAAGGTGGGGCAACTGGCAAATGACCCCAATACTAAGCTACTCGTATTCGTGAGTACATGTCCACAAACTTAATGCAGCTAAGCTTTATTGAACACTGACCATCAAAGAGAAATTAATTTTATTACGCTATTAAATTCGTGGTGTTTAGGAATGTTTTGACGAATGGTAGCTACATTTACATACGGTGATTTTATATCAACTGAAGTGCGTAAATGGACATTCTTGATCGTAAATTGTTTGTTTGATGTCGTAAAAGAGTCGTATCTATGTATTTATTCTAGAACTAATTTTTAGACAAGAATTTTTGTGTGTTACATAGAAGATAGAAGTTAATTAGGTACCGACCTGCCTTCTCATTAAGGTTAAGTGAAGTTTTATTTTAACAGTAATAATTACTTTGAAACCTAATCGCTGTACACCTGCTTTTAAGCGTATAATAATAACTAAGTAACTATGAATCATATAATATCCAATAATTATAATACAATACTTAGGTCAACAGTGACTCAAAGTTCCGTAAATATTAATGTACCTATGTCTTACGTATTAGTTTCTATATTTTACAGTTCATATCTATATTTATACGTACGAAACGTTTATATTTAATAAAAGGGTAAATAAGTAATTTTTTGTTTCTGTAATTTGAAACCTGAAAACCAGTTTTTCCTTATGACAAACAAAACATAGCTAGTTAACCTAGTACTCCTAGTAGGTATTACCTACGACGGCTACGACACCTTACGGACTCTATATCTATCGGGTGATTCGGGTGGCATAGGATTCATCATAACATTTAATGTGAATATTTTTATTTTCTTGTCGTTATTTTATAATTTTCATATTATTATATGTATTTATTAAATAAATTGTTATTCAGTTTTTTTTTCGAAATTCTTTCAAATTTAAAATGTTAAACTTCTGATTTAGACACAGAAATTCTTATCAGAAGTATGATGCATTAGGCACTTATAAATACATAGGTGGGTATAAAAATCTTGTTTGTTATGTTTGATAAGAATTACACTGCCTTGCAGATTAAGATAAGAAACGCAAACAATTTATTGTCTATGTAGGTGGACAACTATACAAGAAAATCTAGAAACATTAAAAATGCTCGATTTCTTTGCTTTGCATTTGCATATTAGCAACATGAAATATTTTTCCACAGGACCTGATCAGTGAACTGAAGAGTGAGCTTGGTGGCAACCTGGAGAATGTGATCATCGCCCTCATGACGCCTCTACCTCACTTCTACGCCAAGGAGCTCCATGACGCCGTGGCGGGAATCGGCACTGATGAGGAAGCAATCATTGAGATCCTCTGCACTCTATCCAATTACGGCATCCGAACCATTTCTGCTTTCTACGAACAATGTAAGTACTTTCTGCTATTTCAAGGGAAAAAAGGGAGATTCTCAGTTTGATTGTAATTTTTTTTTATGTTTGTTACCTTATAACTCAACTTGGTGAACGGATTTTGATTATTTTTCGGCTGGTGCTTCTCGCGTGGTCCTATTTTAATTTGTCCAGTTCTGATAATGACGTCCTTAAGAAAACCATATGAGTAATTTGCAGCATTAAGTAGGTATGTGCGCGACGATTTTAACGTCGGTCCTTTTCGTAACGCGAGTTATAATTATCAGTAGCCCTATCACGAATAATAAAGAACTACGTTAAGTAATCGGGTTACGTAGGTACCTAATGTCACTTTATCCATACGATTTTTAGTTCCCGATACGGAGCACGGTTCAAAATCCCATACAAAATTACTACTCGATGACGGGATTTGTAAAATGTTCGTGATACAGCTACAGATGAACCGTGTGGTCTGTAATGTAAAGTAAAACGAGATGTACTCATATTAACTTTGGTATAAAACATGATATTCAGTGGAATGCGCACGTTTAGACAGTATGCACACAATCGACAAGTTTCGCTTGAGTAAGTGTTTTGAATCGCGTGATCAAATGCAGTTAACCTAAACAATAAAATTGTCTTTTATATTGGGGTCAGTCTAATGGTTCTCCGTACCGAATTGAAATAAGTAGATATTTTACTTTAAAAGCTGCTTTGATCTCTTATATACTTATAAGTAGATGTTTGATGGCAACACATGTCATACTTATCTTTAAAGAAGTTTATATAAGTTAATATCTTCTTCTGTAAAAATAGTATTAATATTAAGTATTTTTAAGATTACGATTTTTTTTTAAGTTTCTGCTTTGAATTCTTATAAACTTATAAAATTTGTTATTTGAATTCTTCTAACTAAATCACTAAATCTATGACTATAAGGGTAAAAAAGTATGAGGCATAATTTTGCTTATTTAAGTACCTACTTCATTCGATCGATAAGCCATTAATACAATATCAAAGTATGTTTATAGCTACATGAACCAACGGGGTTCAGTTGCAAACGTTCCGATAATAATACTAATGGACGCTGCCCATAGTACCGACCATGAGGTCATTCGAAGGCTATTTGCATGTGGGATAATTAGTATTCGTGACGCAGGCAGGGTATTGTCTGATGGTTAATTAAAGTAACTTCCATTATTGCAGTAAATAAAAAATGTATCAGCCTACTTTCCCAGCATATTTTGCTGAATTTGCCTCCCAAAATGCTGTGAAAGAAATGTCAGTCTTAATGTGTAATTTACCTTTTACTTATTTCTGGTGTATACGATATTAGATAACATTTTAGTCCCGGCAAGCAAGACACGGCCTCTGAATTATCGATTCCAGATAAAATATTAATCAGAGGAGTCAGCTATAAATAGGTCGGTACTAGTTGTACCTTTCTGTTTACCGTTAATACTTGTATCGTGTGGCTGATGTGTGGTATTTACGGATATGAAGAAAACATATCGATCGTTATTTTTTGTTCGGTTTTAGATTAACCTACTATTAGACTAGACTACTACTCTACATGTTCTAAAAATTAATGTATGAAATGATTCTATAAAATTTATATAACTTTTTCTAAATTTATAAATCAATCGATTCATAAATAATTTTACATTATTAAGTTTTATAGTGTGGCGACGTGCAATTTGGAACGCAGCCAAGCTGTCACCTGTCAGATATGACGTCTGACAGCTGGTAGAGCGTAGCACTTTTTCTCTCGCCCCTTTTTGCTTTCCGGACGCCATTAACGCAATACTTACCGGCACGATTTTATGTAATATCTCTATGTTCCCCATCACCATATTTACCGTCTGATAATTAAGGCCTACAAATCCTGTATAACTGTGTGCAAGTGGGATTATACTTATACTGCCTACAACTCGTGTTTAATTGCCGTCCTCGTGCGCATAACCTCCAAAATAGTATATAAAACAATCACTAAATGTTTAGCGGTACTAACTTTACAAAACGATATTGAATACCACTTATCGTTTTAGCCGTTTCTAAAATTGGCGCGAACAAACGCACAGACTAAAATTCTTAAAATAATTGTTCTGGGTTGTATTCCGTTAATAAAGACCCCCCAATAATAGTTTTTCTCAAATATTTTCCATTACAGAGAGCGACCTAGCTACATTATTATATCTATAGATTTATTTATTTAACAATACATTATATGTTACCTTATTAGGTAAAGCAAGCTGAGGGTGACATGTTAGTTATTACATTATTCGTACAATTTACAATTTTAAGCATCTTAATTCATTATTATAATTATTATGCCGAAGTTTGCGGTAATAATTCACTTTTCTTCGTTTTCCTAACACAGTGTACGGCAAGAGCTTAGAGTCCGACTTAAAGGGCGACACATCGGGCCATTTCAAACGGCTGTGCGTGTCGCTGTGCATGGCCAACCGCGATGAGAACCAGGGTGTGGACGAGGGAGCTGCCAAGGCCGACGCCGAGGCTCTGGCCGCGGCCGGGGAAGGCCAGTGGGGCACTGACGAATCAGTCTTCAATTCCATCCTCATCACTCGCTCTTACCAGCAGTTGAGACAGGTAAGAAATGAAAGTTAATAAGAGTAGCTACGTAACAGTACGTAGTAAATCCTTCAGCTTTTGGAGTACATTAGAAAAGACCAAAAGATAATTGAGAAAAGTTCATAGGAAGTTGTCTAATCATTCGTCCTTAGATCGGCTGTTGAACATAAGACTTTAATTAATTTATGTTGATGTGATAAATATATAGAGCCTTTGCATAACACTAAAGAAGATAGCAGGAAATAGGTTGATTAAGTTAGCAATTTATGCAGCGTCTATGGACAGCCAAAGGCTGACAAATTAGTACCTATGGTATGGTTACCTTTTCAAAATAATCCAAAATTTTTGCATAAATATAATCAAAGAGTTTTACTATATTATATTAGTTCTTGCCTTATGCGAAGAAGGCATATTGGTTCTCTAGTTTTCACAATACATTCCACAGCGCATTGTCAAGACGTTATGACTCAGATATTAATATTTCAAGTGAATCACAATGTGAATTGAAGTGAAAATTAAGTTATGTTAATAGGCCTAATAAAATGCGAATAAAATGATTACAGATCTTCGCCGAGTACGAAGCGATCTCAGGCAAGGATATTGAAGAAACAATCAAGAAGGAATTCTCTGGAAGCATCGAGAAAGGAATGCTGGCTATCGGTGAGCGCATGCGCATTTATAATCATTCTAATCAATTTAGTTGTCGCAGTAATGAAACTTTTTGAAAATGAATTTGTTAGGGACATTTTGAAGTAAACTTTACTTTACTTCAATACAATTAGAGAACACTCTATGCCACTAAAATTTAGATACACATTCATACAAGGTCATACAACATCATTAATAAATTAGTTACACAGTTTCCGGTTATTAAAACAGTTTAAGTATTATTAAAATCTCTCTTGGAATCCAACAGCTTCCGTTTGCTATTACAAAGATCTTTATTCAATAAGTTAACAATTCAAGGAATGCGTTCTAAATTAGTTAAACGCTATCGTTGGTTCAAGTGCAAGCGACCGACAGCATGTATGAATCACGAATCACTCTGCTGGTTACATCAAGGCCAATTTGCTCACAATAGGAAGGTACACGGCCTTGTAGCGGAGTTTTTAGACGGAATTGCCTTATCTTGATCGTGCCAAATGACTTAGCCGCTTAGACAGGACCAAAAATACTTCTGATAGTGTTATTTCTTTAGTGGGTTATAAAGTTGTTTGTGTATTATTATAAGTAACTCTTAGAGATGTTCTAGCTATAAATTGAACTCAAAATTAAGATCCATATCGGGCTGGTTTTTTTTTTGTTTGCATCATACATCTCATTCTTAAGTTCTTAAGTTTATTCTTAAGTTCTCATTCTTAAGTTTATCCTTAGTCCTAGTACTGTAATAAATATAATCGAAAAAATGTATGCTTTTTTTTAAATATTGTGAAACTTTAATTAACTTCTATATGTTCTTTTGATTATAGTCAAGTGCGTGAAGAGCAAGGTCGGCTTCTTTGCCGAGCGCCTTTACTACTCCATGAAGGGATTGGGCACAAACGACAAGACCCTTATCAGAATCGTGGTCAGTCGCTCTGAGATTGACCTCGGAGACATCAAGCAGGCGTTCCTTGACAAATACGGAAAGACCCTCGACAGCTGGATCGCTGTAAGTACTTTAACAGTCTATTGCTACAAAATAACCGAATTCAAAGATATTACTTGTAATTAAATGACTTACCTAATTATGGATAGCACTGTTAACTGTGACATGTGCACTTAAATGTTGAGCATTTTGAAATTAGGCTAATTTAATGTATATTTATTATTGTTATATTGATCATAAATCATTCATACGATTTATATATAGACATCGCTAACCATTCATGTAGAACACGTCATGAGTAAAACATATTATTTCGTTATGTGAATATTAACTAGATGACTAATAAATAGCTATGTGTGTACTAACTGCTTGTTAATAGCATGGAAACCTAAACGTTTTGAAATATAAGAAATAACATAAAGAAGCTGACCCATAACTTCTATGAGATATTCAATATAATAAGTATAGTTTTGCTTGACAATAATCACTGGCATGAATTATGCAAGGTTCTAAGACTATGAAATGATTTCTACCATTCTCTTCACCTGTATCTTCGATTTATTATTTGTTCTTCAATATCTATTCATCACACACATTTTATATTGATTATACAGATCTATTTAGTGTATATTTGTACAGTGTGAAGTATCCATAGTGTATCATCTCTCTCTCAGTTAAGGTGGACGTTTTACCAAGCATTTTGATAATAATAGTTAAATTTCAGTTTGGATTTTAAACAAAACAATATAATTATGTTAAACTGTGTTTAATTAATAAATAATCTGCGTTGAAAATTTTGCTAACAAATTGTGAAAATGTAAATTGAAAATAACAAATTGTACATAGTTACATAATTATTATTAAAACTTTCAATGGATTTTTGCTTTTAAGAAATTCAGTAACGGTTGTAATTTTTAAATGCTTTACGAATTTAAAGGCGTCTAGAATAGTGATGCGTTTTGATTACAGGACGACACTTCCGGGGATTACAAGAAGGCTTTATTGACCATTGTTGAATAAATGCGCAATGTTCAGGATGACTGCGAACCACCTTATTTGATTAAGTTCTTTTTGTCAATTGTTAGGTCCTAAGTTGTTCGCTAGGACACCTGCGACTGTATTGGAAATAATATCGTTTGTAACATTTTTTGTTAAGTTGTGATAAATTTTGATTAAATTTTAATCTCATGTCTCAAATTAGATCTGAATGTATGTAATACATACGATTTTATTTCGAGTGCGGTGACGTTAGGTTCTCCATGCCGGGTGTAAATTTTATTTGGTAAAGATCTGTATATTTTGCTTCCTGTATTTCATATTCATGTAACTTTCTTTGCACAGTAGCTAACTGCTTTATGATTTGTGAGTGCATGGGGCCTGGTGAGACAGTGTGAAGGCCGCTTTTACAAGTAGTTGTTGGCTTTTTCAGGAGGACATAGGAGGTCCACTGGGCGATCTCCTTTCTGCAATGTGTTACTAAGAGCACAGAACGTAAAACGTTCACGTAACAACCGCCGTTACGCTGTGTAACAAGTGTGGTGTGAAATAATCGATATACCTATAATATATTAAAGAATTATAATTAAGTTGTACCCGTATGTACGTTGCCTTCCGGGTACAACGACTTAATGTTGCATTTTGAAATTTATATTCTAAGTTTTTGAAATATTAATAAGATATTTGTGTAAGATGTGTTATTTCTCGCTTATCTCGAATGCACGCTGTGAGATCTGTAGGAATTATGGGCCAGTTTCTATGTACTTTGGTTTAGCTAACTTTATAGTTTTGGTTTTTCGATATCTTTACAGGATGACCTAACGGGTGACTTCAGGAATGTGCTAGTCACACTTTGTGCTTAAATCCTGCAAAATATATTTTAATATTTTTTGAAAGAAATTATTTTTTATAAGGAATATTTTGTTAAGCTTTGCATGTTTCTAAAAGTCAGACTTTGTTATGTACAATGTAAAATTTTGCAGGATGATACCAAGGGCGACTACAAACGGGTGTTGCTTACTATTGTCGAATAGAATGCGCATAATAAGACTTCAAAAAATTTATTAAATATACTACTTTTAGTACGAATGTTTGCCTTGTACACGCGAAGCTAAGTTCCGATTGAAACTGCCTTTACATTGTATAACTGTTATTATGAGATGTTGTAGCATAAAGCTTGATATTTTTGTGAAAATGAGATATTTATTGGTGCTGTAGTTTTGTTTACAGTGTATTTACATTGATTAATAAAACTATGTATGTTCCTCTCTGTGTCTTATTCGATGTCCCTAATTCCCTCTTGTGTTATCTGAAAGTAAACAAGTTAAGAGTTTATTTTCTGAAAGCTTCTTGTAAACTCATAATATTATGCATTTTCCACCAGTCAACCTTGGTGATTGAAATATATTGTGGTTGGAGATAAAAAAGATTTAATTACAATATACCTACATAATAAATATGAAAATACTACTAATATGTATTTAACTATAATATTAAAAAAATAAAATACTTAGAAATCTGGTTTTGCCTATGAAAATACATGGCTACTAACTAATTATCCACTTTCAAGAAATGAAAGTCAAGCAGAGAGCCCTTAAGATATTTATCTTGATTGATTTATATTAACAAGCATCCACCTATCAATCTCTTGGCATACTATCAAATTCCTGAACGACGCTACTAGGAAGGCGCGCTGGCTACAGTCCAAAATAGTGTTTTATTCATCAATTCAAAGAACCCATTGTGATACTATTAGGTCAGTTTTGCATTTTGTGTATCGAGGATCGATTTATTTAAACCGGGTCAGGAGACCAGTTAATATTTATCTGCAATGTCAGATACAAAACCCAGGTTTTGATTCAGGGGATGGCAAATCCCAGGTTTTATCGAGAGGCGTAGGGCAAATAAAAAATTTGCCACATAGAAACATGATAGATCCAGAGGGGCAGCTGGCCTGTCTCCTATGACGTATTGTGTCCACTTGAGTTTCGGTTGTGATGCATGAATGAAGAGACACATTTATGGCAAGCAATGCATTTCCATCCATTTACGACCTAAAATAGAACATCTCTATTTGAGGTTGAATGAGGGATCAGTAACAGGTGACCTCCAAATTAGTTTCCTGCTCTTTTAAAATAATAAAAAACCGATTTGCCGATTTTACTCGAGACACTGCTTTAGTTTACGTCTTACCTTGAACCTTCCAACAGTCTCTGGAGAGTTGTTGCTCTTCATCATCAGCGCGAGTCTTTCTTCTCCGTCGGCAGCTGTTAGCAAGAGGCGTGTGTTGCAGCGGTGAGCCCAAGCGTCCCCCAAAGCACCGACCACAGCGCCAGACGTTAGTCCAACGCGAGTAGTCATCTCATTCGTTACTACTACCTACAAGTTAAAAATAATGCCATGATAAATGTATGAAAAACTCACGTGTTTTTATTACATACTAGAGGTGGCTTATGGGTCGAAATTTAACATTAAAATATTTTCAGTGACCTGTAGCGCCATCTATTAGCGAAAATGGTGTAACGATTACAGTTTTCTTAGTCATTTTAATAAATATAAATTTGATCATTCTACACTGCTTCTCCACATGAAGTTTAACTGTCTGTATGACTATGTAGCTGGTAAAAAAAATGTACCCACCTAATCCTAAATAATAAATACTTACAGCTATTTGCCGTTCAACAGCAATTTTTTGAAGGTCTGCCATCATCCTGAACAGCAAGCCAGTTCTTTGTTTAGCTGATATTCCCTCTTTAAATGGAAAAGCTATTGAATCTATTACTATAAGCTTCACCTGGAACCAGCGCATATACATATTCAATTTGAAAACAATTTTTAAAGTAAGTATGAGTGTAAAGTGTTATTTGTTTATTTATTTTTAGAGTATAACAATCATACTAGATGTAATTGTCATAGAATTTTAAACTTAAAATTTTGAAGTAAGGATTTGTGGACCCCCATTATGTACATACCACATACTTTTTTTTTTTGAAACACTTTCACACTCAGCCCCACACTAGGATTCCCTGTGTCGTGGGTGCCATGGACACATACAAAGACAAATACACAAACACCCAGACCGG
>DWAV01002086.1:0-11845 GCA_018231305.1 Noctuana lactifera | reverse complement strand
AGCTACATTCATGAGGAAGGTTATAGGCTATCAAGTATTTTAACGCGGGTGAAACCGCGTGGCACAGCTAGTAATTACATATAGGAAAGTATTGTTAGTTTCTGGGTGTTTTGCTTGTCAGTCTTTTAAATTTTAACTATTGGTACTATTTTGTATGTTTTCGTATTTTTTATCTGTAGTTTACTTCACCACTAAACTGCTGTTCTTGTCATGAGCATGCGATAAATCGTGTATTTACAAATAAATTACCGATTCTTTGAATTTGGCGTTAAGGAATTCTTTTTAGTCAGGCGGATTACATTATTTCTTCATGATTGCAAATAATTTAGTGATAAAAGATTTAGTAATAAATTTTTGTTGTTGTAAATGTTTTTAATGCTTCATTGTTTTAGTAAATTTAGTAAGCAACGAATTAATAGAGAACCGTCTTTCCTTCCAGAAGGACCACAAATTGACATCTATCTATATACTTGTATGCTGTCGTAGAAGTAGCAAAGGACAACCCTATATTTCATATGATTTTATTGAAACCACTCTACGCTTCCTAAAATTGGCTTTCAACGTTTAATACATCGAAAATCCATTTCTTATCTAATCTACTGAGGCCGGTAAGTATAATAATAAAATATGCAGCGCAAGTAAACGAGTGGATAAAAATTTTAAACTTTAGATACTGGAAGGAGGTCTTGTAATTTTATAGTCTAGCAATGTCCGCCAAGTGGCACCGCCCTTTTAAGTGATATAATTCTATATTCTCATGCATGGTTCCCTTCACGCACACGTCAAGATGACTTTGACTCGGTTATTTTAGCAACTCTATTTATATTTTACCCACGACCTGTTGCAGTCTCGTCGCCCTCGGGATATGTACTCGTACCTAGCTGTGCAGTAGCTCTTGGCGTGCATTCCTTGCATATGTAAGGTTTCCAAGTTTGATAACAGCTCTCCCTGTTTTATTACCTATTGGAGGTAAAGCGAATCCTGTATTGACAGACTTTTAACTACTTTGATGTCTGATATACTTTGAATCTTCTTTTTTACTTAAAATACACCGACATTATTTTATTTATATGTAGGAGACTGTTACCTTTTAATTTTATTCGTCGATATGCTACTTTGTTGTGTGCGCATTCGTAAATATCGTTCCAGCTTTCTGGCTGCAAAGGCTGATTACAAATGAACGACAATTATAAGACTTGTTTTGTTTTAAGCGGTTAATAATTATATAATTTTTTTCAGTAAATAAGATTAAAAGAGTAAATAAGATAAAAATATTGTTGTTTTTTGTTCAAAATCATAATTTTTTTTACACTTTTACGGTGGAGAAGAGATGTAAGTATAGCTAGTCAATATTATTTCTATAGAGTCTGTAGATCTGCGTTTAGATTTATGAACTTTACACATATTGTTTATAAGTTCATTAACTCTTATTTGCTTGTTTTAAATCAATTGACACAACTGGGCGTTGTTTTTGTTACCCAATCACCCCTAACTTTCAGCCACAACAAAGTTAGATTACCCCAGTGCCTAAGTATTAGTACTAAGTAGTAAGTATTAGATTTTTATTCTTCTTATACCACAACCGTTTGAAAATGTACGTCTATCTCCACAAAATGAATTATCTCGCGTCAGATTGATCTATCACCGTTTGAATCACTATTACCTCTGTTCCTTTTTATAAACTCATACCTTCATAGACGCCTACTTGCTACGAATGGTATGTACTAATTGGCGGCTAATAAAGCTCTTTTTTCCTCCATCACCGTTACTCGTCGCTACTGAATGACCTGCAAACCGCTTCAACTGTTTGAAAAAGTTCACAGACTAGTCATTGGGACCGTGTTGCAATCTCCGCAGTATCAAAGTGTTGAGGGCTAGGATTGTACAGGTAATTGGATATTTATTTTTTATCGTAAACAATGTTGCACTTACTTGAACGGAATGCTCCTAGTTCGTGAAATGCCACCTGACTGTGGCCTCGATAACGATTTATTTATAACACCCTTTTTACTTGTCCGATTTAGATAACTGCTAATTTTCCTTGATCGTGTTCCTCGTTAATTTTTAAAGCTCATGTATTATATATCCAATAGATCTTTATCCAAGTTTATTGGGAGAAATTGCAGGAAAATAAGTAGGTCATTTTATAGTCCTTAGATCAGCTTCGGGGTCATCAACTAGGTTTGGCAAACTACGATGTGTCATTTAATATACCGCATTGCCTGGAGTCGAATTCGATTGTACAATGTTTATAGCTTGTGTTAAGATAGGGCGCCAAGTTTTAGTCCTTTACCATAGGTCTAATGCGTAAGCCTAAAGTCGCTCAGCGCGCTATGGATCTCTCCATAGCTCGCACTTTTGTACGCGACGGAATCCGCAATAATGAAATCCGTAGACAAAAAAAGTAACATTGCTCATGTGTAGAAAGATAGACTTGATTCATTTTAGACTTAAATGGATAAGTTAATTATTGTTGCATTTTTGGTATCTTCAATCTAAGCCATCACTTTCCATAATAAACACCGAATATGAAAAAAATTAAAAAATGCTTTATTGCCACACAAAAATTACGTGTTTGTGTGTGTGCATGTAAATCCCTGTATGTCCTTGTGTTCTAAATAAGACACTGAGAATTTGTAGTAATCAAAGCGTAGCACTAAACCTACTAAATAATATCGTAAAGTACGTATCCGCAGGTTCGCACGATGCCATCGCAACATGACATTTCGCGGCTGTCCGTTTCTTGTACTCATTAATGGCTTTCCCATGGTGGCTGCCACTAAATGCTGGTCGTTAACTAGAATTGAAACCAAAACGGATAGTGGTTGCAATAATGCTTATTGCTTCCCATACTATTACGACTGTGGTTACAGCAATTTGAAATATAACTTATTGGATTCAACTTTTACCTTTCAGATATAATGTGCGGCCCTTGTAGTATTTTACAAATATGTCATAATAAATAATGGTATTATTAGTTCAGTAAATATTAACTGCTTACCGTTGCAAATAAAAGCGTCACTTTTTTGTAAACGAGGAGAGGGGAGCTTCTAAGAGTTCTGAAGGATACTGGTTAATGTGGAAGATCCATATCGTACCACGTATTCTGGTGCTAGTGATATTTCAAAAGGGCTTCATTAGACTTAACCTGACATAGTAAAATTATAAGCTTATTTAATGTTATACTTAATAATAAAATTAGGAGAAGTTGTGCCACTTTAAAACAATGTACATATATCTTCCAAATACTATTTTTCGATATTGATTGTAAATGTTTGTAATAATGATATAAGTTAGATACAATGTTGTCTAGTTTACATTTTGCACGGAAAACCTTTTGAACGGATATTCATTTGAATAACAATAACGTTCGTAGGAGCTTTTATTACGCTGTCGTAACGTCAATGCAATGGAGATATGCTATAAGAGATACTTAGGTTTATTTAATAATTTCACTAAAAACATTTGACACTAAAGTAGAAAATAATACTTATTAGTCATTTAAATTTAGGTTATATATCGACACTTAATGTATCTGTAGTAATATGTTTTACTCCAGGCCTTTCACTAATGTGGGTGGGACCCGTGGTCAGCAGTGGGACATAAAAAGCGTTGAATTAGGCAATAATATAGATTATAAAGCATGAAGTAAAATAAAAACGCTGACAAAGAAACTAAAAAGAGTAAAATAATACAAAATAGACCTTAAAATTATCATAAGTATTTAGTAATATGTAATTTTATCCACACCTGTCGTAGTAGCGCTGGGGGAACATTACATAAAATATACAAAAATAAATTGGAGTCGTTCCTAGTTACTTGATGCAGCAAATGCTCTACACTGCCGTCTGGGATTAGCTCTGTGTAAGCAAACGAAGTTGTTATTGTAGGAACGTGAGCTTTGGGAATTTGCGAAATAATCATTTAAATTTCAAATCGCACCGTCCCCAGGTACGCTCCCCTGAATCCAAATTTTCCTGCGTTTTAGCCTTTTATTGAATTCTATTCGACTAACAACTTTTATCGCTTAAATTGTTTTCTGTAACTGAAACATTAATGTTTAACTGCAAGAATCGTAATTACCTACTTACAATAAAAGTCATATACCTAATTGACCCGTTTGATGGCGACAACCTCTTCATTATAATGCGGTACACTATGAGAAGTTATCTCAAATATTGCACTGAAACGCTTTAGACCAGAAAAACACTATAACCATGTCCTTTTTGTGACTAATTAATTACGATGACACGGTATAGCTAAATGAGACAGTCTATCACTTGCATATATAATGATAAGTCAACTTTTAACCATTAACCCACTCTAGGATTCCTTGTTTCGTGGGTAGGTACCATAAGGATACGCAAAGACAATTATACAAACAACCAGCACGGAAATGTAAATTCATGATCTAAACTGCTGCCTGCTGAATCGCCATAACATCACAAGTGGTTCTATCTCAATCGCGCTGAATCTACTTCCTAGTCAAGCTGAATTCTAAAATGAGAATCAACAATCAACATATTATCTAGAGTATGATGAACATAATACGCGGTGATTTGCATTCTATTTCAGTGCCTTAGTACGTGAGCTGTTGCGAGATTGTTTACAAGACACGTGTAAGCAGCGAAATGCCCCAGAATTGTGACTGCGACGTCTCATATTTCATATTCCCTATTGGTCATAAATGGTATCCCGTGGAAGGAAGTATTCTGACATGAAAGTAATAAATGGCGCTGTTCCGTGTTTATGATGCTCTGGTCTAAAAATTTTATGTTACGGGTTACCGACACATACACTTAGTATGTCATGTACCTATAAATATGTTAAGTTGTGTTTGTAAATGTAACAGACATTATAATTTTATTGGCGACTGCATGAATTCACTCCTGTAAACTAATAATATCGTAAAATCTAATGAAGTATTACAGCCTAAACGTAGGTAAGGCTTTAGTAGATACGGCTTTAGTAGATATAGGTACAATAATATACATTAGTACTATTTGCTTTGAAAGTGATTGTTTACGTATTTATCTTCTAGTGCCCCGATCATCCCAAACTTATATATCTAGCGAGGTCAAAGGAGCTAGAGGTATTTAAAATTAGTTTCTTTACCCTCCTTTCGACTGAGCTATAATAAGATAATCGGCCATGTAATAAGACAAATGCGTGCATGGCACGCGAATATTAATTTGTAATTATGTATTTAATTAATAAATTGGAATAGAATATACTAAGACGTGTATATTAGGCACTTAAATACAAAATCATTTCAATTTTCTTGGTATTCTCAGACCTATTAAATACGCGCCTTTGTATAAGTATGGTATAGGTACGACGACCCGTGTGGTATAGTGGTTACCATGCTGGTCAGTTATTCAAAAGGTCTGGAAAGAAAAAGGTGAAATTTTAGATTTCTGTTCTCGATCTGGATGCGTGCTTATCTTTGTGTGTGTCCATAGTACCCGCGACACAGGGTTCCTAGTTTAGGGCTGAGGGTGAAGCAATATTATTTTTAATTTAATTATTTGTAATATTTTTATTTTTAACCATGTATTTTTATTTACTTATTATAAGGGATTTTCTTATTTTTAGAATGGCTGAAGAGTTTATAAGAGAACCTCTAGCGGACTAAGATGGTCGCCTTGTAATTGCCTCCAGTAAGTAAACCTTTCTTCCGCAACACAATAAACTGCTTTACGGTAAAAATGGATATGACGGTGGCACCTCCCGAATCGGCAAAGCCTGTAATACACTGGCAAATAATTAATAGAATCCGTAATGTAGGTAGGTATTACATCACTAAACCAGTTTCACGATGAAACATCCCGGCGCTTTTCCGTTACGGTAGCACTGAATATTTACTTTGCGTTATCTTTTTAATGTCTGCGTAAACATTGCGCGAGGAAATTGTAAACCTAGTTGCATGTTACTAAACGAAATGCCCATTATTATCTCACAACAGCTTCCTATTATGATACCGTGGACGTTGTCGACATTGCCTTTCTTTATTGGGTGTAAGGGGATACGCACATTCGAGACAAGACTGGCTTTTGGTTGGTTTTGTTTCAATCATCATCACCCCTTTACTGTCTGTGAACTGGACCCGGGTTCCCTCCTCTTCGAAAAGGGTTTTGGTTTTCTATAGGTATTCAATAAATATCAATGCAGCTGCAATAAATTATGTTGTATAGAAAAATCGAAATTAAAATTAAAATATATTTCAGAAATGGAAGCCAGCCCATTGCACTATGATTTGTCTTGAAATTGAATTTAAAATAAATGAATTTTTTATCACTCAAACTCCAACAGTATCATCTCAAGACAACTACTCTATGGCTGAGTTAAATCGCAATGGAGTTATTAGTAAAAGTCTTGTAGATGTCATTGTAGATTGAGTCTTTAGTAAAAGTTAGTATCATAATTTTGTTGATTGTGTAAATCAGTCGATTCAACAATGTGCCGAGGGTTGGGTTGTTAGGGCGGATGCATAAAGTGAACAGATGTACCGTACTATCTTCTTCACATACGCATCCTCTGGCGTTTGGTTCAGCTCGTAGATACTTTCAATAAACTTCCATTATCACCGCGCGCCGTGTGACGTCTACGAATGCTTGCAAATAGCTCTCTAAGATGTATCTTCATCTGATACACTCTTTCAAACAATTATCTATGCTTACCTACTGTGGCAGCTCAAACTGTTTCCAAGCTTAAGCATCTGCTTTTTTGTGTTAGATTTTTTAATTTCTTTATAAGAGTAAGCTAACACTTAAATAGACTAAAATTATTGTGATTTTTTTTAACTTAAAAATATTAGAAATAATGTGTCAACTAAATTTTCTTGTCGTTTTTGAGATTTCCAAAGTCCAGTTTGAGTCTGCAAAATCATGTTTTATTAGGAAACCGGCTTTTGTATATTATTTACAATTTTAGTGTCAAATAAACACTACGAACTATTTTTTCGTTTTTTCAATACCGTAATACCCTTGTCCCACTACATTATATTTATTATCAACCTTCTTCATATATTTATGATCCTTTCAACACATAATCGGAAGAAAAACGTCCGAAGTACAACATACAAAGGCGTAATTAGGTCCTTTTGTGTCTGTGTTCATTTCGGTTGACATTTGTCTTATAGCCGCTGTATTGGCGTCTAGTTAATCTGATTAATATGAACGCGACTCGTCGGACGGGATGGTCGCCGCTTCGTGAGGTGTAATTACATCCGAGCCAAACAAATAAATAAACCTCTGGCCAACTGATGACAGGATAGCGGCCTTTGATGAGTCCAATTCGAAATAATTCGCGACTTTCAGATGATAGACGAGATAATTCGACGGTGCGTAAGAGTTTAATTGCTGTTCACTGTGGATGAATAAGCGGTTTTGTTCCACTAATGAAAGTGTACACGAAGTTATGGTAAAATAGCAAGGAATCCAATTTATTCTCTTTCTTTTGTTTTTTTTTCTTATCTTTGAATTGTAAATTTTTAATTTACGTATGTCTGCACTATTAAATTAACGTATGTAATATAAATGGTAAATTTATGGTTTGTACTTTTCGAAACAAAAAAAACTTGAACATGAACCTTAACAATTCCAAATCTCAGATTTCTTCATGCACCGTAAGATGTTTAAAACAGTATCCAAAGAATATAGATACAGATAAGTGTATAGGTATAATGTGTTTCTTTATTTTTAATTATTCTTGTTTGTATCTTAGTAAGTACCTTTTTCCTTTCAAATACAAAACTCAAACCAATTTTGCCTTACTAACTTTTTTTGCTAACTGCTTATTTATTTTAATTGTTTAAAGCCAAACCTGTGAAAGTTCATTAACGATATGTCCTTTATATTAATAGGTACGAGATGCAGTGACCGAGCGTTTATTATTTGGCGGCGAGACGGGTCGATAGAGGCTCCCGCTCCGTCGCAATGTCTGACTGCGTTGCGTACAGCTATCAGCTATCAGTTGTAATATTCCCTTATCCCGAGGCATTTACTTTTCCAAAATATGATGAGCGTGGTGTGGTGGTTACTCGGCATGCGAATATGCCATTACAGCGAGCAGAAAGAGTGAATTTAGATTTCTGTTCCCGGTCTGGGTGTTTGGTCTTTGTGTAATGTCCAATTGTCCAGATACCTAGTTTAAATTACCCATTTTTTTAACTAAAAAGGATAGCAAGCGAAGTGAAATGTTCGCTACTGTCTATAACTAATCATCCATATTCATTGGTCATTGAACGACTGGTCTGGTTTTATATCGAAGTACCACGAAGCAATTACCATGCCATGTTAAAAACTAAAGAAGTGTGTCGTAACTGTCATAGGTTAAATAAAAAATGTATAAAGGCATTTCTGTCCTTGAATGACGTCACATAGGGTTTCAAAATCAATTTGGTCTGCTGTAGATTAAGTCAGTTAACTACCATTAATTTGAAATGAACTTCCTTGAGACATTGCGAAACTAGGACCCGTAGCTACCTCTTCGATAGGAGACACAGTCGGCATATTATATTTTGACAGTAATAATAATAGAAGCAGCGCGAGCGTCGGGTAAGATACGGCGGCGAGACGGATCGATACAACAGTTTTAGGGTCAATTTATACTAGCGCAGAGTCGAAGCGCATCGACGCGTCTATGCAAAACTGAACATAACAAATTCAACCTTAACTCCAACGCATAACGCACACACACTTCTGAGATTTTAAAAAGACGAGCGCATTTCTCAGAATTCGCGCGTCTGCGCGTGAACAACGCTTAGTTGTAAAGTAAAGTAAAATTGTAGTTCGCTTTAGTTGTAAAGAATTTGACGTTTCGATGCGCTTCGACTCTGCGCTAGTATAAATTGACCCTTATCCAGCATCGTCTGTATTCTTTAAGGTAAGTTCACACCGAGACGCGACGCGACGTGCAGTAGGTATTTACCTAAAATGGCAATACAATATAGAACCTATATACTAAATAAGAAAGGCGAATGTTTTAGGGAGAACAAAATTAAGGCACCTAGCACGTGGCGCTACGCTAAACAGTCGATTTACTAGAAGGTGGTAGAAGGTGGTTTGTAGGTAGTAGAGCTTACAGAGTCCACAAACACATCCAATTTCACGACTCATGTTTTTCGTCCCGTATTTCACGGCATTTGCGTGGCAACTCCAATCATTTCTGACTCCATCCGATCCCTAGATATGAGCCGCGCACCAATTTATTGAGGGAACGCTGCTTGAATGCAAAGCGTCGAATACAGATATTCCATACCAGACGGCATATTGATAAGGGATTTAACACTCCTTTTACAAGAACCAAAAGATAGCAAAGTGTACTTAGCTACCTCTATTCTGATTTTATTGCTTTTTGCATTTCAACTCGAAATTGTAAGCAACCGTAAGTCTTAACGTAGTATTATCAATTGTTAGTTTGTTTGTTTGTTAAGCTTTCATGAATAAACAGAAACTAACATAATCATCATAAATATACACAAATTGTCAGGCGGTACAGAAATAAATAACACATAGGTGTAATTTTCACATATGCATACATAATATGCAAATACTTAATACATTATGTATTTTATCAAACTTCATGAACACATGGATCCATTATTTAGATACCTAATATTACTACTGAAATATATTTTATTGTTAATAACTTTTTATTAAATATATTTTATCATTTGTTTTATAACACGTATTCCAGTTAAGTACGTTCATAAAAATATTATCATCAATTGTTACTGATACCTACACTTTGTGGTTTTGCTTTGGGTACAAAAATTCTATAAATCATGCAGATAAGTAGATAAAAGCCCCATTTCAACCTTTATTCATCCTAGTACGAGCAGGCTGAGTGCCAGAATCTGCTAGCCTGTAACCTACTTAGCTGTGACGTAACTTTTTTGGCGTAGGCATTTTCGAAGTTCATAAATTAACATTCCAAGTTTATTCCGAATTCTGAAAAAAGCTAAAATCAAAATCTAGGCTATACTTGGATACCAGGCGTGAATAATTTGACATGTCAAAATTGGTAATTTTTCAGGGCAGCCATTTTAAGGTTTGAGTTTTATTTTTAAATTGATGTTTTATGTTTTTAACAACTTTTTTATTGCAATATTATTGTTTTATTTACAATTTTCTTTTATTCACACTCTAAATATAGCAATTCTAAAGCCAAATGTAGAATATAAAAATTTTCATGCAAGCCGACTCAACAGCATATTCACTCCTGGTGCGATATTATTTACCAACCAATTTACTTATCGATTAAACTTTTGCTCCGCTAGGAATCGAACCCAAGTCCAGAACCCTTCGAATTGCGGACCAGTATAGTAACCATAGTAACCATTACACCAGAGTGCTTTACAAATAAGAAGCAGCTGACGAAACTAAAACACATCGTAAAAGAAATCTTGCGTAAACTGTTAAGGTGTGACACACCACCGTAAGATGCGAATAGAAGCATAAACCGAAATAGGGGAACAGGTGCGCGTAAAGTCGGCCATTGATCTTTATTTGTTCGCCCCTTACCGTGTAAATACGTACAGAAATGCTTCGTACTCTATGTTGGAAGCATGAAGAAAATATACTTAAGGGTACGTATAAGGTAGGTACGTATAACTTTTGCTGAGTTATTTTTACAAGAAATTTAAGATACCTAAACTAAAGGCAATAATGCTAAGGTTACAGTTGTATCATTAAAGGTTTCGTAAGTGTCTATATACACATTTTTATAAGTACAAATCGCTTAATTTACATGTTTTTTTTTTGAAGTCTGAACGGTAGGTACATAAATTGCGGGTGCGTATCAAATAAAGTTAGTATCTAATCGTTTCTAAACATAAAATCGCCATAGTCTAAACGGCTTACATTATGGTAATTAACTAAATGTAATAAGTAAAGAGCGCGTTTCTTATTCTCACTTAATAGGTTTCCGTTTATATCACTACCCTTCTGTATTCGACTAGACATTTCTCGTATTTCATCTTATCGCACCCCTGAGACAGTGAGCGCTGTTTGAGGTTATTCACATTTTGATAGCAAAGTAGGTGGTAACTACCTACTGTATTTTATCTTTCATTCTCATATAGGCTAAAAAATTTATATTTAAATTTATTATGCTTGAAGGAATGATTATTCAATCGGAGTGATTTTTTTTTCTCAATTAATTTCGTATTTTGTAAAACTGAGCTGAGATTGCTGATTCATTTAAAAATTCATTTAAAAATTAGATATTTTATATCTTCTTTTATTTTAATAAAATGAAAAATCCGATAAGATAAATTATAGTAAAAATATGAACATATTATGATATTGTCATATAATATGTACCCACTAAAGGAAATAATAAAATCTATAAACAAAAAAATAATCGATATGTAGGTACGAGTACATGATTCCTGATTTGCTTACATACATTCACTGTATACTTGTAGGTACTCGTATCATAATGCAAATGAAGACATAAAAGTTGAATGAGCAGCTACAAAATCGAAGGAGGCAGCGTCGTCGCGAAGACTGCAAATACATACATACGGAGGAACTAGTGGCGAGGAAGCGACAAAAACGTGATATCCGGAACGACATACGAAGAGCGAGCTTTAGCAGGCCGATCGGAAGTTGACTAACAACGGCTTCGCAATAGTATCTATACTTTAATATTTTATTATTTACTATCTGGTGCCCGGGATTTCGTCTGCGTAGGATTAGTATTTCGAGAAATTCACACTATGTATATCTTTATAAATTGTAGCCTATATGTTATTCTGATGTATAAGCTATATTATTGTAAAGTTTCATTAAAGTCCATTCAATAGTTTTTACGTGAAAGAGTAACAAACATCCATCCA
>DWAV01002085.1:0-11845 GCA_018231305.1 Noctuana lactifera | reverse complement strand
GCCGTAGGCCCTATCGATTGCCACCGAAATACTACAGCCTAATTCGCGGTCAACTGACGAAACCCCGTTCCTTATATTAAATTTATTTCTGATTTGACATAACTATAAGGTAAATAAAAGTTTGGGACAGATCATTTACTAACTTTCTGTAAAGTAAATGACAGAAAGCTTTTTCTATTCTTAAATTACATCAAATCGGAGTTAGATTAAATATTGGGAATTGGCCATAAATAATTTGCCTACGCAATATTTTAAAGGTGTTTAAAACGCTGTAGTAGACAATAATGTGATACTTTTATTTTGCTTTTGACATGTCGAATTCATAACCTTCTTTGTTGAAATCTATATTACATTACATACATACTTGTGTGTGTACTTGGCTTATACTTGTGTATGTGACGATGTTAATATAAGGCTTTAACAGGATATCGAGTAAGTTGTTTTACCCAATATTCTATTATTGGATTAGTTAGTCCCAGATCGGAAAGGTGACGGTCAACCAGGGCCGTTTTACCAGGATTTCAACCTTTTTAGGAGATCGTACTTTTTTATTACCTACGTATATTATATTATAAATTTTATTAGATATGTATTATTAAACTAACTGTTCTTTCTGTTATAATTTTTTGCATCAATCACTATATACATAAATACTGAACACGATTAATTCTCTCTGTAATAAAATAATAAACAGATAGCGAAATAAATAGCAGGCTTAATATTTTCAATCAGTCTTCCACTTCATAATAAATGAACCGTCAAATTACATTCAACTTGAAAACACAAGTTCGTCAAGAAATAAGATCGATGTCGGACTTCATCCTCGTAACGAAACATTTCCATCAAGCGGCGTAGTCCGCAATTAATCAGATATAACAGTTATGTCTGCGAAACGGCCCCAATATGTATAATGAAACAATTTGTTTCTCCTCAGCGCAATTTTCGCCTGACAGTTAAATTAGTCGGCGTCCGCAAATAAATGAAACGTCAGTAGGTAGTCCTCGAATAATAGGCTCGATGCTTATGGTTCCACGCTTTATGGCTGGTACGCTTCCTAAGCATAGCCTTTTACTCGGAGTAAGTACTATTAAGCCTTCATAGCTTACATTTTGTATCAGAACTAATCATAACAAAAAACGTTTACCGTCAGCCTAAAACATAATAATATGCAACACGTAATTCGACAATAATTTTCACACAAAAAAATTATACACCCTTAAAGCGCAGGCCTTCAAACGCTTGTTATTGTTTCCCAGTGTTAGAATAATTTTTATTTCTCAGTATATTTTTACAATTTGTGTAGTAATTAAATATTATTTTTACGTCCACGGTGAAGTCACTTCCTCGATCCCAAAGTCCTACAAGTACTAAAGGCACATAAAACACATAAACTTTTATCTACCTTAATGATGTCAAATGGAGATAGATTGGGTATTGGGAATGGCCGTTAATCGGGAGGCACCCTTCATGATGTATAGTAACAGCATTTCGACCACATTCTTTAAAATGTTACATTTTATTACTTACACGTAAACATTAAATTATTACGAGTAATTGAGTTTCGATAAATGGATCATGCCTGAGTGAATATCAGACATTGACCTTTAACTGGGCAACAATACCCAGTTTACCTGGAACGTAAAGAGAGTTTCTCTATTATTTGCATCTCTTTGTCACCGTAAGTCATAATCAATTCCGTAAGTCATATTCCATTCTATATAATAATGTATCTTACTGTTTTTGTATGACAAAATTCTTAGAAATCTACTCATAACACGAAGTACTCGTAAATACTTGGACGATGAACCTAAGATACATAATTACGTCGTGATCTCATCTCGTCACTATTCATATTGTATGTTCATTCACCCTCGAAAGAGCTATCAAAATATATTTGGGTCACAAAATATACTTTAAATGTACATATTTAACGGAAGTGGTCTTTCGACATTTAACTTGGTTCATTCGTTTGGGACCAAATTTCCAAAGTATTCAATAACTTGGTAAGTCTCCGTCAAATGACTCTAATGAGCTGTATTCTTTGGGAAAAATGTGGGTGAAAGAGAATTCAATGTTTTCACGACGTTTTCTTAAGAAGTTGAACAGTTTGATTTCATCAAAATTAAGGAAAGAGTATTGTTATTTTGCAAAAAATACTGTGCCTTTAAAACTCATGTTATTGTGAATATTCAATACAGTCACAAAAATGTAAAAAACTGTAAGGAAAAATAAACTCCTATCTGCTTTCTCGAACGAGCTTAAAGAAGTACAACTTCAAAAAATTAGTCCTCATACTATCTCATACGTCCATGGCTTACAAAACACTGTTTACGTTCTCAAATACTGACCTTAATAATTGTGCATACTATTTTATCATTAAAATAAGGTCCGTTTATTCAACGAAAGATAAAGGCGAATAGTTTTGGCTTTTAAAAATACATTCTAAACTTTTTGCGTCCCCTTGGAAACTGATAAACTGCCAACTACCCCAACTACCCTTTCTGTTGGTTGAGCAGATGCCAAAAATCAACAAAAATGACTTTTTATTTTGGAGGGGGCCTATTACGAACTCTTTATGCCATTCTTTGTACGCCGTACGCCATCGGACTGATATTAAAAATTCTATAAATTATTATTGAGTAACTAGAACTGGCAACTAGAACATAGATGCATACTTGATGTTTGCTTTAATTTAAGTGTCTCCGTTATCTGCACCTCCCCAACAGACACTCAAGAACTTGACACAAGATTCGACACGACGGGTTATGAGGGAAGAGTTGGTTCCTCCCGGGCGAACTGTATAAACTCTACCATATATGCATATTTTTTTTAATATTATATCTATATATGTATTATATGTCTTTTAACAGAATGCCGAGAGATTTTTTCCGCGGACTTTTTTCTCCCGGCCTACATTAGCCAATAGGGCGCCTAAAGTCGATGTACTGCATGATACAAATGCCTTATGATGAATAAAATGTATAATGCTTGAAAAAATACGTTAAGAATAATAATAAAACATGTGACTTTTTATTTCAGAACGAACGATAATGGTGAAAATTCTCCTTCTAGTAATTCTTGGTAAGTTAAAGTTTAGTTAATATCTATAATTTTTATTTTCTCAGTGCTGTAATCGAAAAACAATGATTTAACTTTTTAAATAAATTTTAGTAAATCAGTTACTATGTTTTTATAGCAGACTTACACAAACACTTGAATATTCTAAAAATACCTTATAGACTAGTCAGAAACAATTTTTCAGATGAAAAAGATAACGAAGAATGTAATAATCGTAATTTTAAGATTTTTATTCGCTTAGAAACAGATAATATTTTTATTTTGTTGCTAGAATAATCATTATAGTCTTTTTGACTGTAGTTGATCAGGATAATAAAATGTATTGCCTACTAATTTATTTCCTTTGAAAAACTTATTGTCTTTAGTTAAACACTACTTACTGACCTGAAATGCCTTTTCTTATCACAAGGCTCATAACAAACATAAAATACATAAAGAAACTCATAACTTTTACAGTTGAAATTACATTGCTGTTAGTTGTAAAATCAAAATGATCAGATAACATGAAAGCAACGAAAATCCATTTATCCTCTTTTCTGAAATTTCACGAGTAAATATTAGAAAAAAAACTGGGTAAGTTTGCCAGCGGCAATGTTGATCAAGTCACCTTCGCTTCCGAGAGAGTTTGTTTGCTCTCTCTCCTAAGAAGGTCATATTTGAGATGAAAATGGTCTATATTTGAGAACAAAATACTGTAATAGGTAGGTTTGGGGATAGCTGACTTTTTAAATATAAACTAAATATTTATGGTAAATAAGTATTTAATGAGTCAGTGATGAATGATTAGATGATGACTACCAAAAATGAATGAAATGTAGTGAATAATACGACTGAGGTGCCTAATTCAATTGATACCTATAACTAAAACTTTTACGTAGTTCATAAATAAATCAATATATTTATAAAGTAACAAAATGACGGCAGATCAAAGTGTTCCCATTACATTTTAAAAACCTTTTAAATCTATCTATCATAGCCTCTTCTGATCCCGTAAAAGTTAAAAAACCTTTAAACCTCCAAGAAGCCGAAAATGACTGTCTTGTTCGCCGTTTGCACAGAAACATTCTCATGATGCAATAGAATGTTGCCTTAAGGTTTGTTTATCTGTTAACCTTTTCAAAAATAGTGAACAAGTAAAAAGTGGTGTAATACTCAGGATTGTTGATCTATCTATAGCTCAACAAGTGGTATTATGCAGATAGATCCCGTCTTGGAGAAAAAAAACGTTATAATTTTTTGCCACCGCTTCTCGCCTGCCTCAATTGTCAAACTCAAAGTTCACACGGGATTTTTATAGTTGTACCTACAAAACCTAGGTGAATACACGTCACATCTAGCGACATATTATCCGTGGGGTTCTTTAGTTGCTTTAACGAGACGTTCGTCGTCAGGTAAACATCGACGGGAAAGGTTCGAAGCTTTGTGCTATTCAATCAAAACCTTACACTCGGAGTTTAAAGAGATACCATTCAAAAAGATGTTTCCTAATTAAAAAGTTCTTGGTATAACGGAAACGTGAATCTGTGTCAAAGTTAGTTACTAGCGTACCTACCTACTCGTATATAAGTAGATAAAAAAATAAATAATGCTGACTACCTGTATCGTTGTATCATGTACATACAAAGGCAATAAGCAGAATAAGCAGTACCATAATACTATGATAGTGTTTTACCTTACAAATTTTACAATTATATGAAGTAGCAGACGAGCTTGCAGGCCACCTGGTGTTAAGTGATCGCCCATGGACATCTACATCCAACCTCAAGCAGGCTCGTGTCCTCTCTGAGGTCGCATGTAGTCGCGCTTCTAACCCGGAGGCCCAGGGGCTGATGGTCGCCTCATGTTAGTGTGGCCGGCAACTGCACCTTTCTACCGAAACACACAGGAATTGCTTCATTTGCTTCACGGCAGACAAGGGTGCAGCGGTGGTACTTTCCCGGTCAAACCATACGAGTACAAGTTATATCAAAATTTATAAACAACATAAACGTTAATGCCAAAATATTTAATAAGGTCATAGTTCATTGATATGATATTCCAAGCGGTTCACGAAAGGTAATCATATAACATTAATTTACTTAGAACCGTCATAAGAGATTTCTTCACTTAGAACTATTGGGGATTTTTTTGTCGCTGCCTAAAAAAACATTTCTCTGGAACAGTAAAGAGGCTACGAGAAATTCATACGAGCATTGTGGTTCGTGACAAATTAGGTTGTCGCAGATCCTATGTTATTTTCCGCAAAAATGCGCGCACGTTACTTGTTCATTTGTTGTATGCCCGCTCCTCGGAAAATTGTATAATTATATCTATGTGGTATCTGAAAATAATGAATATAAATGTTAGCGTTGCATTAATTTTTTATCCATTATGCCACTCTTAGGACCCTCTTTAGGAATGTTCCAAATATACGAGTAGGTATAATAAAAAAAAAATTGCGTTATTTTTCTTAATAATTCTCGTGTCATTTATTTTTTTACGACAACATTTTAATACTTTTCTGACACACGCAGGCACTATGCTGTTCAGAATACAATATTAATGCTCACTCACAAGCTCCACGATTCATTCTACTTTCTCTAAAGAATAATTTTGCCAGCGGAAGGAAACTAAGGGTTATTTATACGAGAAGTTTGCGGTTGGTGACAAATTAGGCCGTTTCCGTAGATCCCGGGCGTCATTTTCCGCAAAATGCGTTTTCATTATTTTGTTGACATGTTCTGTACCCATTATTCCAACTTTACCCGCATATAATTTCTGGAAAAAGAGAGAAAAGGAACCTGTGCGCTACAATGAAAGCCATTTAAACTCGAAATATTGTAACTGATTCGAGGAGGGTTTCTAATTAAAAGTTTGGACTTCGTATGTCCAGAATCAAAGGCCTAAATAAATTTAAAATTTACTTACCTACTGATATCCGTATTAGACACGACCTTCACCCGAATTCACCCATCTGTTTAATGGAGGAAAAGTATTTTATACCTTTATTCTAATAACAAGAATTTCTATCAAAAATTCTTGGCATATTATTATTTCAAATTCCAAAGTCTAACGGTAAATAATATTTAAAAAGAGTTTTAATAAAACCGTGTCGTGTAGTGGCTACCACGCTGATCCGTAATTCGAATGGTTCGATTCCCTGCGGGGCAGAAATTTAAATGATGACTAGATTTCGATTTCAACAAATTGTCTTTGATTGTGGCCATAGATACCACGACATAGGGGGTTTGGGGTTGTGAGTGTGAAGTGTTATTTAAAAAAAAAGCTTCGTAATGGTCATTAAATAGCAAACATGAAGCCTATATGCATAGCTATAAAACAAATTACTCAACTACGAGTATGTTTTGATTTGGAAAGTTACAAAATTTCCCACATCAAAAGGATCTAATTTCTTACTTTAATTACCACCCTTTTCCAATTCTTGTTATCTTTGTTGTGTAATACATTCAGAGAAATAACGAGCATCAAATTGTTCTACTTACCACATGTTTGGAAGTCATTACACTCCCGCTTAAACTAATTTGCGAGTTCCACCGCACAAGTCGTTTAGTGAGAGTATTCCCCTGTAGCCCATACTAATTTATGTAATTGGCCACCGTAATAAGGATAGTAATAAAGTTTTTACTTCAAAAACTACGGAAAAACACCGGTTTGTGTATTTCATGTCATGGTTACAGGTCTTATATAAAGACTCTCTTAATATGAAGCGCCCAAAACATGTTTGATTTTCCGAAAATCATTTTCGGTCTACCATTCCAAAATTTAATTTAATTATATTTAAGTAAGTAGGTAAAATTTTCTTATTAGTCTTTATTAAAAAAAATTTTTTCTTTTTATTACTTCAATCAATTTATAGTGTTATTACATACACATATACAAATACAATAGTAAAAGTGATACATTACACTAAATTGTATCTGGAATGTGCTTCAACCCAAATACTTCGAAACAGTATTAGCAGAAGCTTCGTGAGCCGAAACAATTGAATTCTGTTCGACGAGTCCGCGATAAAATTTGAGGCGGCAATTACACAGATGTAGAGCATTTTAATGAGCTAATATTTGTATATATTACTCAAGTATCATTTGAAATTATCGACGCACCCAGTACTTAGCATACGATAACATTTATGAAATTTTAATCAGCCAAAATTCATGAAATTGTGCGCTGATGTTGTTATATAAGATTTGATATTGAAAACCGAATTAATTTAGTTTTGTTTGTAATTATTGCCGTTATTTGTATTATTCTGTCGTTTTGAATTGGTTATTATTTAAGAGATTACAGTTTCCATAGACATGTGTTGAAATATTTTATGAAGTTTTAAAAGGAATTATAATGTCCACGTATAGATTTTAATGACCGCTCCTTACAACATTATTGAGTAATTCCAATTATAATTTCTCGTTCTGTGATTGGACAAAAACAAATTGACTGAATTTAATCAATCAAATTGAAACGCTATTATTGTATAGCTACTCAATATTTTCTTTCAGAAACGTAGGGCATCCACTAGGATGCCCTACTTTACACTAGTAAAGCTCAAGTTTTTGTTTTTGGTTTAGTTTTACAATAGATTTATAATATAATTTATAATAGATTTCTACATACTTGTATTTTATCAATCTTTAATTATAACACGCAAATACTTTCTCGTTAGTTAATCAAGCGTTATTAAAATTTGATTTAGCTAGCCTGCTCATAGCTTTTGCATTGTTAAGCTTAAGCATTTCTCAATAAACCTTATTGTACACATCACTATTTAGATATGCAAAATATCAATTAAATATCACTTCCAGACAAAGATACAAGGCTAAGTATAAAATGTCGTTCACTCATCCGGCGGGTCGTAGATAGGCCGGTTCGGACCACGGTTCTCCCTAATGGAAAGATAATAACTGTTTGGTTAAAGTGGAGAATTGTACAGAATATACCAACCTATATTCGGTACAACTGTAATCATTGTTTTCCCGAATTCAACTATCAATAGTGGTATTACGGTAATGTAATAAAAATAGAATTCTATGTCTTATAACAATAGAATTGACAGATCAGTTACAATTATTCTGTGATTTTTCATACCTATCGCACAAATTTATATTAAAATGGAACAAGTTTACGTAATTATGGAATATTTTTATAGGAGTAGGTGGTTAGAATAGAACTTTTAAATTTCGACCGGAACGGGACCATCGCCGCCCTCATAACCCGCCACGAAAGCATTAGCCTGAAAGTCTTGTACATAATGCGATAGGCAGAACAATGTTCACTTATTAAACTTCAACATTTATTTTAAATTTCACTTGCAAACGGCTGTAAGCTCATTCTGCTTGCTTCATTTAAGCGTGTAGATTGGCCGTTACACGCGTGGAATGGCTACATCTTTATACTGTTTTGTACTAAGCAAGGTAATGGCAATCTTCGTGTATATAAAAGTTGTTTATAAAATTAGGGATTTAAGTATGCCTTAAATCTTTTTATGGCCCACTGCTGGATCCGTGCCCAGCAGTGGGCCAATCACTCTCCCAATAACCCAGGAGGGCCTGGAACATACTTTACCACGTTACTCCAATGCAGATTGGTGGATATACGAGTTAGTGGCCAACCCGTGTCGCATGTTGTAAAACCGACCAAAGGTCCTCCGACTAGGTTTGACCACTATTATTGTTTTTTAGTTTAATTATTTATAAATAATACTCGGGACCGAAGCAGACCGTGTCCTCCGAAATACGGAAACGCGCGTAAAATTTGTGACTTGCTATCCGATTACTAACTATGCTTTACTTAATCTATGAGATCGCTAGCGATCTACCTACGAATTTCATTGTACTTCACTATGCAGGGATATGGGCGCTTTTAATAGGCCAATTTTATTCCGTTATCATACCTTACATTTTCCATTTTCAATAAATTTCTTTCCACATATTTGTAGATAGTTTTCTAAAGAACCCATATGTAAAAACAAGAATTCTGCGATACTTATATGCTACACATATTGTTATGCTAATATATTCCTTGTGAATGATAGCGACCGCAGTAACGAGGGGGAGTTCGAGATAACCGCTAATTAAACAGTTCATTTATAACGGGAGCAGATGCTGCCACTTGTTACGTTTGCTTTAGTATGTTACTTAATTAGAAATTTAGAAACGTACCTACCAAGGAGTTACATATATTCATAAGAGTAAGTATCGAATTACTCTACCTCTATAATATAGGTATAAGTAAAGTAGACAAGTTTCTAGTTTTTTTAATACATATGTGTCTCTATCGTAGAGGTATAAAATAAGAAATTATTCCAGCAATTAAATTAGTTTTGGATGATGTTCATACTTATACATAAATATCATCTTATTTATCAAGTTTCTAACGCACTACGTACCTAAGAGGCCCGTTTTTTATCTGCCCACAGGGGCCACAGGACCCTAACGAACTTACCCTTCCCTTGTAGTTAGAAGTTCTCCCTCGCCTGTGTCAAGACATAAACATAATGCCGAATCAAAAACTATTAATATTATATTGTCAATTAAATATATATAGTTACTTTATAATAAACTTAAATTATAATATGGGGTAACTACTAAACCTTAAGGGATTTTAAAGAAAACAATTTCATTTCACTGTAACATACATTAACACTCAACATAACGATGAAAAAAAAGACATTTCGTTCATTTCTCAGGGCGTTTTATCCAATTTACATGCTTTGATGAACCGGGGAAGCTATCGCCATTATCGAATAAATTTAAAAGAACGTTCAAATCATCCTTAGGCTTACACGAAAAATTTTCTCTTATTAATTTATCCTCCCGGTTCTTATTATAACTTTATTTCTTTTAAAAAAGCAAGCACAACTTAATCGCCCATATTTTATACTTACAAGTTATTAAATTTATTGAACAAAGGTTATTTTATAGATCACTATAAATTTATTTCATTTCATTAGATTAAACTTATTAAAGACCAAACTGACGAGTTTGCTGAGCACTAGTTAATTAAAATGATAACAATAGTTGTATTATGCTCTCTATCAGCATTACTATGAATAATTGTATGTCGAATACATAATAATAATTATTAGAAAAAAAAAAAATCTAATCATGCTATCGTTTCTATCATTAAAAAAAATTATAGAAATTTTATGAAATTGTTGAAAACGTTCATAATAAAATAATTGCGAGTCTCTTCCTTTCGGTATCTACTTCAATTATGAAAAATCTCTTCTGAATCGGGGAATAGACCGTACCGTTTAAGCAATTGAATCGTTTCATCGCAGTACTTTGCGAGTCACCATAAGGATGCTCCGAATGAGTACAATCAACGCAAAATCCTCCGCTTATTTTAATAATACTTTTATTTCAAACCAACCGTCTGAGAGCGATCCTCGAATCGACAGAGCAAAGCTTAATGCGTTTATAGCGAATTGGTGAACCGAAATTGTTTTGTTCGTTTAATTCAATTTAAGTATTTAACGATTTATGAATTCGTCCTTTGTTTTCGGTTATTGCTTTTTTATTTTTCAAGATAACTGCCTTTTTTGTTTTTTATTATAGGTACCTATTATACTACATTCTCATCTGTTTTCTCAAACGAGCCCAAAGAAGTACTTAGAACTTCAAACATAAACGCTTTCTTTTCTTAAACTATTGCAAAAAAAGCTTAGCACATTACACAGATGATATATTAATGTCGTAATAAGTCGTCGTGACAGTTTAGAAAAATTCCCGCGGCAGAAATGATTCCCTCGCATTCCGCTTAGCAAACACAAATGTAATTTGCTCTGAGGCGCATTATGGTGTTAAGATCTGGCTTCTAATTTGCGCTTGCAATAAAAGAGAGTTGCATGAGGTAATTTGTCATTATTTCTGTTTATGTAATCGTGCTTAAGATCTAGATAGTGATATGATTAAAATCAAACGATTAGTATCAAAACTATATAATATTTGTATCTATTTCTTTACATAGTAATCATTTATTAAATCGTAACCCTTGTATTATGTTGCGCCATGTATTGTGTCCTATACATAACAGATACTCGTAAACGCAAACTGTCATCGTTCGTTTTCGTGGGTGATTATTACAGAAATTCCCGCGGCAGTAGTGATTTTCACGGTATCCCCTTAGCAAATACAAATTAAATTTGTTGTGTATAGGGCGGAATGTGTTGTGAGCTACAGAATCCTATTTGTGCGTGCAATTAAAGAATGAATTAGATGAGAAAATTCGTTACATTCTCTTATTTACACAACGTGGTTTAAGTATGTTCGAGTACCACCTAAATACTTTTAAAGTGCGCATTTTTGCGTTGATGTTTTATTTAATGTTGACTGTAATGATATATCAAAAACTACAGTAATAATAATGCTACGAAATTAAATTACTTATTATTATTTAATTGATTAAAAAAATAACAACAATAACTGAATCACTACATAGTATAAAACAAAGTCGCTTTCTGTGTCCCTTTGTATGCTTAAATCTTTAAAATTACGCAACGTATTTTGATGCGGTTTTTTTTAATAGACAGAGTGATTGAAGAGGAAGGTTTATTTGTATAAACGTTCACAGTTTTTCTGTACTGTATTTAGTATCAGCATTGCACCCGTGCGAAGTCGATGTGGGTCGCTAGTGAAATATAAATACAATGTGACTTTGTCTTGAAGAATGTCTCTTGCAATCGGGTAAGTAAGTTTGTTCCACTGTCATACCCAATGACATATTACCCTATTAAACATTGTCACACTAACTTCTATTGTTAATCTATCTA
>DWAV01002084.1:0-11847 GCA_018231305.1 Noctuana lactifera | reverse complement strand
AGGCCGGGAGAAAAAAGCCGGCGGAAAAAAACTCTCGGCACTCCTTTAAAATGAAGTGTAAATCACAAATGATTAACAGTACAGTATAGCTTTAGCCTGATAGCGCGCCGACGTGATGATGACCGCATGCATACTATAACAGATTTTAGATTAGTGATATCACTTGAAGCATCAAGTATCATTTTCCAATTAGCATTTCCAATTTCCAATTAGCAAAATATTGGTCAAATCTTATTCTTTTTATTTTAAAATATAAATATGAATAGATTTAAAACACCATAGTTACTAAATGTCAATAAGTTTTAAATGCTATTATTTTCCCAGTCTATTATTTTGATTAATATAAACTTAAAAAAATAAATTTCATAATCTCTAATTGTTTTTCAGTAAATACAGATTGTAGCACATAAATATTTATAAACTGTTAAAGTCTTGAAATAGTATGTATAGAGTATGATCATCACTATAAGTGTATACATATACATAGTGTCTCTAATTGTAAAATTTATTGTGTCGTGATAATCAGTATCACGTTGTGTCCAAGTGAGTAATGTAGTTCAAAAATTTTCAAACAGGGAGATCACAAAGAGTCTTATCATTTTTGTGGAAGGGCTATCAGAGGTTGGGAATAAGTGAATATAAAAAGAGAGTAAAAAAGTGGCAAGCGAAAGTTTAGCAGAAGAGTTTAAACCTACCTCTGTAGAAATAAGCAGAAAAATTCATAACTTAAAGACACTCAATCCACTGGTATACCTACTTAAATACTACTTTTGAGTTTTCATCTTTTGCGAATTTTTATCACAATAGGAACAATAATGGCTGCATGACATTTATTCATGCTTACCAAGCACTACTATATAGTTTCTATGTGAACAGCTCTGACACAATTTCAGTACACTTACAAATAGTCACTACTAATAAGACACAAAAATCTGTCCAAGTGTAAACGGTAAAAACATTAATGTTGTAGTGTGTAGTCTGTAATGTACCTTACAACCTTAAATGTCAAACTGCTGTCTACAATAATTAAAAATGTGACAAATATTCAAAAGTTAACTTTCCAATTTCAAAATCATCATAACAGGTATTATTAAAAACTATTGAGTTTGTGTTACAATCCACATTCATATTCCCTGAGCAATGTCATTATGTTTAATTGTATTTAAGTACCCCATATCATAATGATACATTTTTAAATGCAGTGTTTGAGAGATATAGGCGCTATAACGCCACAGGTATTGCATGGAGTTATGAAAATAAAATTGTAGGAAATTTTTATTATTGTATTTTTTAATTTGAGTACATAATGAGCATTTAACTCAAGTATTTTGATATAATAGTTATAAAGTAATCATTTGTTAATAATGACTATGGAAATGCATTTAAATTGACACGCACCAATTAACTTGAGTAACACAAGTTATACTTGGCTTAAAACAATGAAGGTGTTTTAGTTTCTCTTTTGCAATGTATTATAATGTAGATACCAATGAGGAAATTATGTGCTAGAAGTATTAGTAACATTAGTGCAATCATTTACTTAATAAATTAATTTATAAATATGGTGAATTACAAAGAAATTTTTTTAACACCATATGGATAGCATGAGCAGTAAAGTCAGTTTTAAGAGATAATTAATGGAATAAAAAATATAAATTTCAATCCATGTGCTTATACTATATACTATAATACAATTAAGAATTTATATTAACTTGAAATAATGTAAAACGGAAATCTAGGTAAATTAGTTTGTAATCATATTGAACCTAGGTTACCGTTTAGATGTAAAATAAAAAATACATATTTATGTAAAATATGCTTACCATCAGTAGGCTGCTGAAAGTTCACGTAGGCGTAGCCTAAAGATCTACGGGTTATCATATCGCGGCATACGCGAATAGAAAGAACTGGGCCAGCAGTAGAAAATTTTTCAAACAACATGGCCTCAGTTATATCGGAATGCAGGTCCCCCACATACAAAGATGCCATGGGATAACTAGGCGGTCCAGGATTCATTTTTAAATTATTTATACTGACAGTAATATCAAGAGTTTAAAAACTAAAGTGCTAACAATAAGCAACTTCACTTTCTCTTTACGATTACCTATCGCATTCCTTGGACCACGTTGCACGCTTACGTTCACTAACTTTTAAGTAAGTGAATCCCGTTTAATTTTATGTTATTTTACTATTTTTTTGGGTTTTTTATTAATTTTGTGCTTTTTTTTTTATTTTACAAGAATATATCACGAAATTCTGAGGATTGTGTGACCTATTTCCGAGGGACCACACAACCTCACGTGAACACACCTTGCCTACCAAAGGAAGGTTGACGTTTGTGAATTGTGACTTGTGAAAGGCATGAAACAAGATGGCGATGTATATGTGGCTTATTATAGGTTTAAAAAAATGAAATTAAATAACAATAAACAAGCAGTATGTAAGCTTTTTAAAATTTGTTAAACTTTATCTATTTTAGCTAAAGACACGTACAGTTTAAATATTTTTACCGTTGACAGAGGATATAGAAAATAGACAATCTTAAAAGAAGAATAATTTCTATCTAAAGTGAGAAGGCGTCATATCAAACTTATATGTGTGAGCAAAATAAAAACAATAATTTTTTTGTCTCTGCGTATAAAGATATTTTTGTTTGCCTGCCTCTGACATTACGAGGCAATCAAGTTATCTTTAAGATATTATTAGAAAGAGAAATTCTATTGTGACAGTTTGTGGTGTTGTTTATATTTTTCAAAATTATTAATTATATTTCAATTGTTATTATGATGAATTGCAGTATTAAAGGCTGAGCCCTTGTAAAAATTCTGAAGTGAAACTGTCAAGTGATTAACTGTTGCTATATCATACGTGATACGAAAATGTGCAGTCTATTTTCTATATCCTCTGTCTACGCTTTATTATTCTTGTGTCTTTGGATTTAACTTTACTAAATAGGCTGTAGCCCTATCACGAACATTTTACAAATCCGTCATCGAGTAGTAACAGTTAAATTTTGTATGGGATTTTGAACAGCGCTCTGTATCGGGCGTATCGGGAACTAAAAATCGTATGGATAAAGTGACATTAGGTACGTAATTCGATTACTTAACGTATTTCTTTATTATTCGTGATAGGGCTACTGATTCCACTAATATCGACAAATATCACGCATTCTATTGATTAATTACTCTGTTATCGGAGTTATTTGACTGTGGTTTTTGAGTTTTGACATAAACCACATTCTATGTAGTCTGTACTCTGTGACATAAATTAAACATACTTCACTTCACTTCCCACTTTAAATCAGAATCTAATCTTTAAATTAAATAAAGTCGAAAATAAAAGATTAAATCAAAGAAGTTAGCGAAGTGTTCCTACGATTTATTAGATTTTTGATGAAAGCGGTAAAATTTTTCAATCTTACTTTAAATAAAATGGTGGCACTTGAATTATGTTTGGTGAAAGGTTTTCTAGCCGAGTACCTACCTAATTAAGTGAAACATTGTGTGATTTCTCTTGCTTACGCCAACAGTATACTTAATTTTTGCATCCTCTTTGTAAAATTATTATTCAAATTTTTGGTTTCAGATTAATTGAGGCATTTTATTCGGAATGTAAAGTGCTTTACATTTAGAGTTTTGCCTCGTTTGGCTCTTGGTATAGAAGTGCTGACGACACCGCACCACTATTTCTTTGCGAAAAAGATACAGGTTTGTATACAGCTTTTAATCTTTTTTAGATCACAAATATAGTTTAGTATGACTAATGCTATCAGTGTCTTTTCGAAAATATTGTGTATAATGCCACTATTTATTTTTGTTTGCTGTTCTATTCTATTTTTGTTCTCATAAATTTCAGGTTTGATGGCATATTTTTCTTTTTGCGTACATGCGATTTTATATTCGAAAATAAATTTTTGCTAACCAATATAAAGAATAATGTTGAAGTCTTGAAGTCATAGTCACATAATTTGACCTGAAGTAAAATTATTGTATCCCACTGTGAAGCAAGTCTTGTAGTACTTTTGTTTCAATTGGGGAGGTTTGCAGCGGGACACACTATAATTGAGGCAACTATCTTAGTCCTTGTGAGGAGCAACTCCTGCATGCTAGTTTGTTACTCATAAGCAATCAAAATTCCTGATCCAAATTCTGATATTTTTTGTATAATGTAGGGTATTGAATGAAATAGTTAGCCTTGTAGTTTTGGGACAACTCCAAAATTAATTCTTGAAGTCTAGTATAATTATTTCTAACCTTATCATGTAGCATAACATACTAATCAATGCATAAATTATATAATAGTAATGCTTCACACTCTTAGCCTCACAAAAAGATTCCTTGTGTTGTGGGTGCCATAGATTCACACAATGACAATTACACAAACCCTCAGATGAGAACAGATAATAATATATTATATGTATATTATTTAAAAATTATGGTCTGTAAAATTTTAAACTGACCCCTGAACTGAATGTTAAAATTCTTAACCACTAAGACATCAATAATAAGAATTATAACAAATTTCTTTAATACCAATTCAATTATGATAATCGGTTATGGACTTTCATTGATCACATCCAGGATTGTTCCTGATATTATTGTAAGTGTAAAGGCTTGGAATAGATAAACTACTAATAGAAACAATATTCTTGAAATTGAACTGAAAGTTAACTTGGCAAATTTTATTGTTATAGCTAACAGTAACAGTATTGACATATTTTTCTCCTATTCTAGCCAACTTTAACTTTAAAATCTAAAAATCTTTTTAGATTCATATGATACAACCATGACTAGTGCAGCTGAGAAGGAAGCAGCTATTCAAGCTCAAAAGGAATCAGTCATACAAGCTCTTCGGGCCACTTTGATTTCTGTTAAAGGAGCTATAACTTTAAAGCAATGTAACTGTGAGTATCTTCTATCTATCAAAATCAAACATTTTTATCCATCATAAAATTACAAAATATCTTTATTAATATGAATAAAAAAATATATTTCTCAGTTTTCTTATACTTAGGCTTCTATGCCTAAAATACAGAAATTCTAATGACATGTAAGGAAAAAAAATCGCACTTATGGGCAATAAGGGATGTTTCGTTTTATGGATTTTTCTTAGCATATTTTCTTTTTCTTGTTAATCCCGAAAATTCCGAAATTTTAGAGACTGATATACGTTTGGGAAACAGATACCCTACCCACAACCTAACCTGTGAACCTAGAAGCATGAAACTTTGTGCTGATTTTCTGTTTATACCTAGTGAAAATGAGCTTTAAGGAAAAGTTTTTGAAACCTGGTGTTATAAAGCTATTATACTATATTAGCTATTATGTATTAGAGAGGTAATGTTGCCAGTATTTTGGATACCCATCTGCAGAACAGCAATTTGGATGACAATTCTATTTTAATTAGTATATAATATATATTATGTATGTATATAATATATATTGTGTATGTATCTATAGAGATTTATGTATAATCATATATATTTTTAATATTTTAAACAGTATTTCTTTTGTTGTGTCTTATTACACATTGGTTATAATGGTAAATAAAGATATTACTGGAAAGCGTGAATAAATTTTAACAAATTATTAAAAAAATTTCAGGTGATTATCGCGAATTGCAGGGTGAATGGATACCATTTAAGAAATTAGGCTATTCAAGTCTCGTAGCGTTATTTCAAGATGTACCAGGATTTAAAATTACCGAAGCTGATGGGGAGTGGGTGGTTGATGCCATAGCCAGCCAAGAAACACAACACATAGCTTCAATGGTTGCGCGCCAGAAAACAAGCAAGAAATCTGCTTTGAAATTTAATCATCCTGTAAGTTTATGTTTTGTTTTCTAGATGAGTACTTACTGCAATTAGGGACATATTACATATTGCGGAACTGCCTGCTAATATCCCAAAACATATCTATAATTTATTTTAGCCTGTCATGCATGCCATCCTTTTATCCTCCCATCCTGCTTATTATAGAAAATTTGGCAGATTATATCATTTATTATCTACCTATTATCACTAATCCATTATCCAACAATAAATTTGCTTTACAGAATCGATTTCCCAAGAAACAAGGTTCATGGCGAAAACCTTCCTCTTCGAACTATTCGTCAAATTACAACATTCAGTACTCCAACCAGTATTACAGAGTTAAATCACACACCCCATATGTCAATAGTTACAATTACAGCAAGGTAAGTGTCGGTAATCGTTAACTAGAATAGAAATAACTTTATATTAATGTTTTTAATTAGAAAATTCAGATTTATCTGTTGTATCATTAACCACGTGACTTGTGGGGAAGCACATTTTTTTCTCATGCAGATATTGGAGGTACTAATACCTAAGGGGGATCACCTCAGTACAGACCGATTCCGCCAAAAGAGCGCTTTTAGGTCCAGCCACCAGACCATAAAGAGTACAACAACTGATGTTTAACTGCGACTAATTATCAAACTTTTCGAGAATTTGAGTTTTCCGAGGAATTACAGTCTCTTTGTGTATCTATATGTAGTGCTCTTGTAAAAAAGGATACCTTACATACCTTACATAGTGTGAAGGGAAGAACTGAGACCTACTTTGTGATTAAGTTTTTTTAGGCATCTTCAACAAAAATCGTCATATTTACTCACTATCAACATTGAACTCTGTAATATAAAATTTGGTTGGGTGACTTTTGTGGTAAAATCACACCCACTTTTCAGAAGCTCGTTGAATTGGTTCCTGTGGTTGAAAATTGTGGGCTTCATAAGGTGACCATTATTAAAACACCCAGTACTGTTGGGTCACTTACTTGCAAAGATTTCAGGAAACTACAACATCGGCTACTTGAATCGAGAGCTTTATGTAATTCCTGTTTATTAATAGGACATAAAATGCTTTGGAATTAGTCAGCCAGTGTTATTTTAACGTGTAATTATTGTTGTAGTATAACAAATATAACAAATCGAGTGACTTTAAGCCTGCAAATATAAAGCAAAATAGTAAACCAACGACAGAGTATACTGACAAAGAAAAAAGTGGATCAAATTTATCTAAAGGACCTTCGCAAGTTCTACGAGAGCCGAATATAATAATTGACGAAGTATGTCCTCTTTTTATTTTTATATACATACATATTTATTATTTTTTAATCATACTGGGCTCGCGACCTTTGGCGTATCTAGGGATATCTGCCATAGTGGTCTGGGGGCCTATTTCGAACTTGTGTCATTATGCTTACGTCGTATTGACAAATGAGATAGACACGTAACACATGCATTGACAAATAAGATACTCGAGATCACTGGATGGGTGTGGTTGCCGATAACTAAAGTTCATACATAATACGCTTACTGGCATCCGAGATGTGCTGGATCGATAAACTTTTGAATCGGTAACTAAAAATCTCAGGTCCGACGGGGCACGAGAATATTTTCCCCCACCTATGACTTCTTACGCCTATGACTGTACCAATAAGTGTTCTTTTTCTAATCCGCAACCTATTTAAAAATTTAGATAATATTTTATTGCAGAAAAAACATTCCATACGAAATGAAAAAGAGACTGAAGTAAGGAGCAGTGCCAAAATTTCGGCATCACAGAGGCTATCAAATTTGAGAGACCGTCTTAATACTGTCGATTTAATCCCCTTGCAGTTACCAGCACAATACAACGACTGTTTGGTAATATCTATAAAAAATCATTATTTGTGACATGAATATGTTTAAGTATAAAAGTTGTAAATTTGTTATACTGTATATTAAACTTATTAAATACATTTAAAACTCTTGCAGGATCAAGGTGACCCAGTGGCTCATGTGGAACTAGCGCATAATCTGGAGCCACCACCGGAGTCATCTTCGTCATTTCAGAAGTTGGAATGGACATGTCGAAAACTTGGCTTACCTCAGCCAGTTTGTAAAGTACATGACTTAAGACCTAAACGAGGACCTGTCAGTTACGATTGCACGATTAAGGTATAAACTATTTATAACAAGGTAGGAATTATTTTTAAATTTATAATTGTTGTCTAAAAGTGTTTTTACCTGACCTGTTGGACTGTCAGAAAATAGATAATGCTGTTAATAAGTTTCCGTTATATGTCGAAGCGTTAAATAATATTAAATGACCTCAGATACCAATACAAATAATTGGACTGTAATATTTTGACTTGTAGGTGGGTAGTACATACTCGTACTCATCATATCCGGATTCGTCACCGTCCGAAGAGCTCGCCAAGGAGGTGGCTGCCGTTAAGATATTGGCTGCAATAGAGAGCGCGGAGGCCGGCGGCTTGCCCATCTCGTCGAACAGCAAGGCCGTCGCGTGCCTCTCCGAGCTCGTGTCCGAGCACGAGGCGGGCTTGTGGGCCAGCACTGTGCCACACTTGTACAGGTACACTTTCAACTATTAATATTATATATATTATATTAAATCTTTGAAAACATTATTAATGGTTTCTCTCGTATAAAATATGCATATAACTTTTTTTAGAAATAAATATGGTGAGAGTCTTCCAAACAATTGGCAAGACCTTATAGAAAATTGTCCTCGTATCATCAAAGATCGTGTCGTAAATGGTCTTCTTGTACTTCTGCCGAATAATGAGGTAAGTTTTGTATGTATTTTAAAAACAGTTGTGATAATTTGATATAAGTAATTAATAGAAATTTTTTTACAGGAGGCAATATCACCAGTTATAGAAAATATCGTTACTATAGACGACACTATAGACAGCGATCTACCGCCATTACAGTTCCCAGAAGAGGACTTTTGGAATGTGTTTATTACTGTTGCTAATTCTACACTAGAGATCTGGCTAAGAATAATTGGACCGCAATATAGTGTAAGCCGTTTATTTGTTAGATTTTCTATTTGAAATGCTGCAACTATTTTTATTTATTATTTTCGTCATAGTACAAAGGTTTTTTTCCAACCTATTTAATTCAATAATTCTAAGATTATAAAAAATATTTGTTCTCTTTGGGTAACAAGCCATTTTTTTTATTTTAGGATGAGTTTGAAGTTCTTTTGGCAGAGATGAGTCGTTATTACGATCATGGCGGTACGTCAGTCGATAAATCGATAATAATAAAAAATGCTTGGTAAGCTTTAATATACAATTATTGTGCTCTATTTAACGATGACCTCTAATTAACTTCATTACTACAAATGTCAAATCACATTTCTATTCCTATCTACAGAGAAGTTATTTTCGTTTTTGGATAAAAAAAGTAAGATCGAGATATTTAAATAATAGATTAACTATCTTTCTTTTTTCTTTATTTCAGGAGTAAAACGCATTTGTTTACAATTGGCTACTTGACTTATTTTTCAAGTAGATCCTAAATAGTTCATATTTGTTATATTAAGCAAAAAAATACCTATAATTTTTTAACACCTATTAAACCTTAAATCTGTAATTTAAAATCATACTTGTCATGAACGATTGAAACCACCCTGTTAGTCTATTTATTATCTGTGCTCAGATATCATACTTAAAACATTTGCCATATAAACACTGACAACCTCCCAAAGTTTAAATAAAAAATAAATTATAAATTTGTAGAAATCATTTCTACAAATTTATATGCAAAATATAGTAACTATTATTGAAAAAAATAGTATTAAAAAAAACCCAAAAAGTTATGGATTAAAAAGCCTAGTGAAACCAATATACGCAAAACATGATTAAGACTTGCTCAGAGGGATCTGAATCTTTATCTACTCTAACTCAAATTTATTTTTGCGAATACGACTTTTTTTGTAATAAATTTTTATGGTTGTACAGTTGAGAATAAAATTCTAAAGTGCTTGTGTTATGCTGCAGGTATATGTATGTTCTCTAACTGACGTATTTATGCGTACGGCAATAACCACACTGCGGTATACCGTACAATTCTAGTAATAGTCTGATTACCGTACTGCCGTACGAACGGCAACACTGGTTAGTTTACAATACGTAACACGTTACTTCATGGATGGCCGACAGCGTTTTAGGCATTTTAAAATAAATTTAAACACATTTTTAAAATTGAGTTGCTAAATTTAATCTTGCGCTTTTAACTATTAAAATAGATATAATTATTTTGTTTTCCTAATGTAATGTATGAAATTAGTTATGAGTCAAGTAGCCTCTTAGTTCCGGGAGTAAAAACGCATTTGTTTAATCTAACAAACCCATATTTTAGATTTTGCTGTTTATTAAGTGAAATTATTTTCTTGTGTCAGGTATGCAGTAAAATTAGACGATGGTGGGTGGCAACGAGCTAAAATTCTAGAAATTGAAGATGATATAGCAACAGTTTTCCTCGGCGACCACGGCGACGACGACACTGTGTTCATTGACAAAATAAAAATTTTGGAACCACAGTTTAGACGACTCCCTGCACAGGTGAATATAAAATTATTTTAAATTATTGTAAACTCGGAATTGTTAATTCAGGAAGTGGTTTTAATTTAATTTCCAAGATTTAACCCGAACTAACATACATAATAATAATATGTACTAACACGACAAAAGCTTTTGGAAACGTATTTGTGATCGCATCTTGCTCGGATTTTTTATTAATGTTTTCGTTTTCCGCATTCCACAAAATTTTCAAGCACTGTACGCGTTGATAAACGAGGGGTTGGTTGGAAGTGCAAATTACCGTCCTCGCTTTTTTATTCAGCGCTCATTTCTTTTTTATCCGAAAAATTAACAATCCACGGATCGCCTCGCGCTTCACTAGTAATGGTTGTAGCGTGCGCGTGGAATGCACAGTACGCACGCAGAAAGCATTTAGACTAAGTATAAGATTTAGGTCAAGCGTGTCTCGTTATACATAGTAGGAACGTAGTTGATTGTGTGCATAATGTAGGCGATCCTGTGCCGGCTGGAAGGGGCGGAGGAGCTGGCGGCGAGCGCGCTGGGCGCGGAGCTGGTGCGCGCGCGGCTGCCGGGCGAGGTGCTGGTGGCGGCGCCCGGCCCGCGCCACGACCCCGCCGACCCCGCCGTCTCGCTCGTGCTCTACGACACCTCCACGCAGCGCGACCTCAACCTCAACAAGGAAATCGTGCACGACTTCTGCATCGCTGGCGCATTCAACATCACGCAGGTCAACTACTACGAAATTATTATCTTCTAATATCAATTTTAATATTTGTATGCCTATGCTGATGAAGTACAGGGAATTAAATGTTAAACATTATTCGTACCAATCATATTCATGTGGGATCGTAGTAGATTATGAGACGATTGCCGTAACAGCAGACCAATATCGCCATGCCTCTTAAGATATGGCCTACAATGATTAAACATAAACAGCAAGGGGGTTTATTTTTTTTACCACATAGTAAAACTAACTTAGGGGAAAATTTGTTCGCACCCGCAGTTAGTTATGGTATAAGAATCATCCACTAAAAGAAGTATTAGAAAGCTCACTAAAAACAAAAACCGCGTTGCCGACGAACTAATGAGACTCCAAGACGTTCCAAGACTATATGATTAATTTCGTTTAATTTTTCACTTATTATATTGTTTCTACACTTCATTTTACTTACAAGTAAAGTAAAAATGTTATTGTTTTTAAAGGTTTCTACTCTAACAATGCATTTAATGTGGTGCTGAAAATCAATTTAAAGTTACATTTACGTCTTAATCACAAAAGGACAATAAACGTTCACTATAATTAGGTTATTTGATTGTAGGAAAATATAACATCCTGTGCAGTTAGTATAGAGTAGGTGTTTGTTTATAATATAAATTAGAATTATATTTTTGTGTTGTGGTAATGGCGATGCAGAAGCTGTGCGAGGTGGAGGTGGGGTGCGTGACGGAGGAGGGGCGCGTGTGGGTGTCGCGCGCGGGCGGCGCGGGC
>DWAV01002083.1:0-11849 GCA_018231305.1 Noctuana lactifera | reverse complement strand
CAATAATAGTTAAACGGTCTAACATATCGATGGGTCCGGATACTCCGGATTCGACCAAAGTTTTGTAAAGGTTGCAGCATTTTTGACTGTAGCCTTAAAACCCTTCCTAGAATCTGAGAAGAAAGGAGCACAGTAGTGGGACAGTAATATCAATGTTTATGGTATTTATGTACTCGATGAACAGCTTCAACATAATTATACCGTGATAGTACACTGCGAATTATTGTACATATTGACTTTCACGCCCCGTTACGGACACAGGTCTGGAGGTGACAAGATATTAATAGACTCTGCTGTATACACAAAAATTCTGTTTAATTGATTTTAAGATGTACCTCAGACTTCCTAGCGGCGGCGTTGCGTAGGGTACTCCTAGATAAGCCTCAACTTGAGGGTGGGAATGGACGACAATGCCACGCAGCGGTCCGTACTTGGTTCGCACGACGCGCGTGCTGTATTTGTGTGTAGAGAGCGCGGCTGCGCAGCAGACGAGCCACGCGTATAGCGCGGCGTGGTCCGCGCGCATCACGCGCGCCACCGAGGAGCGGGCGCGGGCGACGCGCCGCAGGATCCGCGCGCGCCCCTGCGCATCATGCGGATCGTCGCGCTGCGCACGCGCACCGCCTACACCACCAGCATCGCCCGCTCATCCTGATACACGCTTAACGCGCGCCCGCGGCCACTGCCGTTACGAATACACAATGCTTATATTTTATTTTCTACTTCTCTAGGTACACATTATGGTTATAAAGGTCCCATGTATAAACATCCACTTCATAACAAATTATAATCATATATGAATAAATTTAACTCACCCAAATCATTTTTTTGTAGTGCTGCAAATTTTTTTACACAATCCAACCATTGGATTAACCTGTAACAAAAGAAACATTTGTTAACTTTAGTCTCGAGAGACCTTAAAACTAACATTTAATAAAATTTCATAAAAACTTTAAAGTTTAAAACTAAGAGATTGTGAAAATTGACGAAAATTTCCATAATAATTTCCATTTTAATCAAATATCAGTGGTGTAAGCTCGGCGGACAATGGAGTAGGTAACGGAAAATGTTTACCTTAACAAACCTAACCCGACGTTCGTATAATTTAATGGAACACAAACACGACAACAACGTCGCAATTTTAAACGAAATTTGCTATTGTCGTTGCGAGCTCGGAGAAAACTGCCTGCGAGATTCAAGTACGATTTCTCTGAATTTTATTAGGTTGATATTCAATCCGATTACACTTTATTATACATCTCTTCCCTCTTTCCGACGAACTTGATGGATTTGGGTCACCAAGTAACGACTTGGTGCCAATCTTAATGTAAATCAACGAATTTCAACGAATTATACGTCTTTAATAATAAAGTTCTGTACAAAGATGACTCAGTTTTAATAACTGAAAGATACACGAAACATAAATTTGTACTTTGCGCAGTTATAAAATTAGTTTTTGCTTAAGTTTAGTTAAATTATTGATAGAGTAATACCCAGTGTAACTTATTGTAAAGCTTTAAAGATTTATACAATTAAAAAGGACACTATTCACTATCATTTAAATTTAAATATATTCTTATTAAAGAAAACATCAATGAATATCTTATTTGATTCTATTCACATTAATCATCAAATTTTAATTTCATTCAAAATATTTAAAAAATCTTAATTATAACATACAATTAAATGATATATCTATTATATGTAGGTACTTGCCTACCTACCTACTTACCTTCTTGAAAGTTCTTGAATATAATTATTATGTAAATACTTAACTGCACATTATCGAACAAAATTTAACATGCCATCTACGGAAACTTCTACTTTACACACAACATTAATTTTATACGAATTGTATTATGCTGTAGTTAATGTTCTGTTTTCTTTTGCAAATTGCTACTACACTATTCGTAAAATGATTCTGAAAAGGGTCCCTTCAAATGCTCCTAGAGTTTAGCTTAGGAAAAAACATCCATACGAGCTCGTGCTCAAAAATATCAAATTTTTTTGATAGGTTTTGTAGATGTACTACGTATATAATTGAGAAAGGTTGTATGAAGGTAAAAAATATATAAGCGATGATATATCGAAGATAATATATGAAAACCAATATTGTACAAAAAGTTTTCACTATATTACATATTATGTAACATACTGCACTGAGATCCGTTTCCCAATTCCATTAAAAATACAACAGGAGTTTCCTGAAATATGGCCAAGCTGAAATTATGCCAGAACGCTCATATTTTCCTTGTAATTTGGTCCAGACAGCTACAAAAACCTCGCTGTGTTTTCCGTTAACAAATGGGCATAATTAAAAAGGTTTGCACTGAATTATTTCCTCTTTTAATAACACCTTGGGATCATTAATTTGAAACCATTATCCTAATTTAATAGCGTACCCTAAACAATATTTGTGTACAAAATATTTCAGTGTTATGATTTCTGTGATATTTAAATACGACTCAAAATTGCAACATCGTCTTGACGATGGAAAAAACATCCTTATTATTATTATTTATTTATTATTTATTATTATTATTTATCTTTTAAACATTTAATGGCGCTGCAGTTTACTAATTTTTATTTAAAATGTCGAATATCGACCCATAGACGACCTCTAGTAAATATAACTGTTCCTTACTTGTGAGCTGACCTTAAAATGTGACAGTCCAGACCTAAACACGAAACACAAGTCTTCGTTGGTAGTCCAGGAATAAATTTGATTTCAATAAAGTTTTTTTGGCCCGTGCTACAAAATGCGGTGTGACAACAAAGCTTGCGCGTGTCACGCTCTTGATTGATGGCGGATCTCCGTGACTCTTTTTGCAGGCTTCGCGCTACCCAATGAGGCCGTAAACATCGTCACAAGTGATCGCAATACGACAACTGACAATGCTTTGTACACATAAAGACGATACCGTTATACGACTTTCAGAGCACATACTGTACTAAATATAATTAGTTATTCAAAACTATAAAAGTTGTTATACATAAACTTCCCAAATTGGCACTAAAGTCCCTGTCACCAACTCATAGAGTAGATATAAAAGTAATAAAATTTTCACATGTAGGTACTTAACGTCGAAGTACGTTACGCGCTTGGTGCTACTGAAGGCAATAATACTATAATAGGAACGTCTTAACAAGTCAAAGAAATATTTTAAAGCTCGTTTTATCTTTGCTCTCCTTTTACCGTCGGGACCCTAAGCTTATTGTGCCCTTATTTCTAACGATCTGAAGCGCTGAGTTTACTTCGGAACTTTCTGTAATAGCCAATTTTGAAGACGGAACGCGTTCGAGCGAACATTGGGGATTCATATGATGTTACGGTAATTAATTGCGTTATTAAAAGGGTTTAAAATGTTGCCGGAGCATTTGTCGAGGTGTTGGCGCCGTTCTGCGGGTAGCATGTTAATCTTTATCGACGTGATTGAGCTTCTTCGTCGTTTAAGATAACACGCCGATTACCCGGCGTCGCGGCCGGTTCTGCTTAGTGATCGATCGCTTGCCCACTCAACCGCGCAACATAAACGTTTCCGTCTTATATTTTATGCTTAACATTAGTGTTTGCTAACGGGTAAAATGCGATTATGCAACAATTAAAAGAGGGTACAAAACTAGCAAAAGATCAAATTTTACAGAGAACCAAAATTTTCTTACATTCGAGCGGTACGGCATAGTCGTATTATTTGGTAGAAAACTATAATTTATTCACTTTAATTTCCATAGTATTCCATTCCATGGATTTACAGTTTAACAAATGTTATTATTGCGGGTGTCCCAATTTATTCAACCAAGTTCCACTTGCTCCCGAACGTACAAACTTGGATTATCTAACTCATGTATCTCTTCGCACAGGTGTTCACAAAGTGTTAATTAATTTACGTACGAGCAGAATTTATTTGAGGAAACTTAATTGATAAATACCAACAGACCTGTTACTGGCATCGTCGGTTTCATTAGAAGACAAACGCTCTCTCTTCCTGTAACATCTGTGTCGCCTTCTTTATTTCATTATACGATTCTCCTTTATTTTTCTTTATACAGTAACCAATGGTTCAGCTATTAATGTAGGACAATTATTTAAATAACGTTTTTATAATTTATAAAATTTAGAATCTAATATGTAATTTTACAAAAACTTATTATGATAAAAACAATTTGGTATATAACAATTATGTTGACATTGCATACATTTTACAATTATTTACACTTAAGAAACTTGACCTAATAAGTATGTTTACTGAACCCCATTTGATAATATGTTAATCGGCAACCATCTTGTTTTCTAAAAGAAGAGCGCGAAGCTTTCTCGCATTCAACTGATTCAACCAATCCTATTACACTGACGAATAAAAGTTTCGCCGTTACAAAGTACAAATCTGCGACGATTCGGAATCGAAATTCAATTTCTGTTGCAACAAAAAAGATTTGTGGAATTGAACTAGCTCGAGTGGTGTAACGATGTTGGGGAGGGAGGTCGGCGCGGCGTGGCCGTGTGGCAGCGAGCGGCCGGACAAGTGGCGAATTGGCTTCATCAATCACTAGCGTGCCGTCCTCCGCAGAGCTTTAATGGACGCACGCTCGTCTTACACGCCCGACAACCACGTTCTCTCTCTTCAGCTTTAAACTAATTAACTTCCAAAATCCAGCCCAATATTCGCTTCGTCAAAATTGGCCGACATATAATCGATGTTTCAAATTTGAAGAACCCTTTTCCAATACGTTGCTCGTGATCATTTATTTAAGACTTCGCTTGAACTTTTACCCGATTGGTGCTTACCTACCTGTCATTTACGTCAACTATTCCGTTTCCGACGTCCGGTCGGAAAATATGTTTGGCAAAGGTCAAATGCTTATTTGCTTTATAGATTTGGTTTGATTCCGTATTCGGGTTCGTGGAAGATTTCGCATTCATTTTATTACAAGAAACTTACGTAGATTTCTTTGTTCACACTCCACATTAGCTTTGATAATTTGAAAATAGTAAATAATTTGATCAATAAAAAGCATTTTAGAATTTTTTTTATATTGTTGCTGGTAACTACAAGCTATAATTAGTAACTAGTAACAGCAATGAACGACTATGATATAACCGACTATAGCTATGCCCGCAAATCTTTTTATTGTCCAATGCTGGGCACGCGTCTCTATCCACAATCGGGAAAAGCCTGAAGAATACTATACCATGCTTGGTAGAAATTCAATTAGATCTATAAATATTTTACAATTTCATGTTTGCAAAGGTAGCAACGTTTATTCTATAAAATTAGTGATTAAAATTTATAGTAAATAGAGTCTTAGTAGTGATATAAAAATGAATTATCATTCAATGGTTAGCACATAGTTGATGGCATTGTCGCTTCCATTGTAAAATGTAGTCCATCTGGCTAGAATTTCTTCAATGAATTTGAATTCACTAAAATTAATTCTCGACTTTGTCGAATAAAGCGAGCTGACATGACAATGGTGCTGACTGGAATTGTGACCTCAAAGCGGAAATAATAAATCAGAACCATAAAAGAAGACAGATTAAGTTACGCAGTATACCAAAGTGCTGTTTTAAAGTTATTTCTGAGATGTAACATAATTTTAGTTGAACTTATTTGACTTGGAGAAAACTACATTTTTACTGTGGTTTTCTATTTATATTATATTTATATAGCTAATAAACTATTCGCATGATTATGATTGTGTGAGTGGAATATAACAAACAGTTTGTGTAACTAACTTAATACTAATGTAGGTAAAAAAAAACACAAATATTTCGAGTATTATATTGGAAGTAAATCTTCAAGTTTATTCCAAAAACTTAACGGGATTACGTATGCGTAGACACGCTACACGCTACGAATCTGCATTTATGCTACGAATAATTCAGCTACGAGAGTGCCTCAGAAATTTTTTCATATTATAAGTAGAAATATTTTATGTTAACATAGTAAAGAGAAGAGGTGTGGAAAAATGTTATTTGGTTTGAAGGTAAAAGTTTCATCTCAATGATTGAACGGAGCGCTAGTCTCTTGGGGCGCCGACTACGCAATCGCAACGTAATATAATGAATAAATCCTGATAACCAGGAGGCAAAGGAAACAAAAGGAACTAGCTTTATTGAACTATATAAAATGTACATTAAGTGTTTCTTTATCAGTACATAAGTAGTTAGTACTAATGTAATAAACTAACTAAATACAAAAGTGTGAATGTACGTTTGTTGCTGTGGAATTGTATGCAATTCATATTTCCTTTATTTTCAAAATATATTTCTAAGATAAGAATGTTATGTTGGCACTTATACTATTATAACTTTGACTATAGTGCATGTACGCTTGTGAATTTAGTATGTATAAGTAAAATCTTATTAATATTATCGATTTCCGTTTTTGTCAACACCCCTATTAGAGTAAGTCGGACGGGATTCATATTTTTCTGTCTGATACACAGAAATTGTACTGCTTCACGGCAACAACGATCATGGAGGTGGACCTCCAAAGCCCGCTGTCTATTGAAATAAGTATGTCATTACTGTAAGCCTTTGGAGGATGCCAAAAGTGTGCGCTATCCCCTACTGTCGCCGTCGACTTAATTGTCACCAGGCGCTAAATCTCAGTGGCTTTGGCCTTCCCGCAACACACAAATTAGTTGCTACTCGTCGTTAACTTATCTCTATACCTAATGTGTTTCACTACACCCAACATCGTATTAATTACAACTGTAATCATTTATGTTGAAGCAAACATCTGAAGTTTGGAGATAAGAACTTTAACTCGGAGCGAAGTTCAAAGCACCTACTAATTATAATTTGGTTTGTAATTTTATTCGTTGAAAATGCTTATTTCTTTTTTTATCATAGAAAAAGGTCGATATAATATCATATCTTTATATCATATATAAATATGTACATAATATGTTTTAGATTGCACGTTCTATTCCTTTAATGTTACTTCTGTATATTTTATTATAAATGTTTAGTCAGTTAATATTATTAGTCGCGCTTAGACTTTGTACATAATCAAAATGCTATTTAGCATTAATTTATTTATTTTTATTTACTACCCAAATTGATTTTTTTTTCATTTCAAAAGTCTACTCTTTTAAATTTTTTAGTTATTCAATTCTTAAAAATACTTAAAAATAAAAGAATATTTTTTTGTATCGGTACCTATGTTTGTTTTTTTTATCTTAAAAAGGCTCATTGTATTTATCATATAAACTAAAAGTATTAAACTGAAAGGTAATAATTCTCAACGTCATAAACAGATCCTTTCTAACACGCATCGTTTATTTCACCAAAAAACGGAAGTGTCTTAATTTTTCACAGTAATAAATGCTTCATCATCAGACGGCCATTAAAATATTCCTTTTAGAGAATCCGGCGTTTATTATTTATTCCCATAAAAATAAGTTCTTTAATTTTTTCGTTGACTAGCAAAATTGAATTGGAGTTTTAAAGATACGGGTACTCGTAGGACTTGCAAAGTGAATTTTAGTAAAGACTAATAAATGTAGTCGTTACTCTTCTTGAGCCCTTAATAAGGTACTTAGTAGCTAATAATATTCACCTATTAATGCCACATATTCCGGGGAGACCGCAATTTGTTCTTGATAGTTCCTTGATGGGGTCGTTACATAATTATTATGACGTCCGCCAAATAACCTTTTCTATATTTAAAGCCGGTTTTATTCATCATCACATCTGGCCAAATTTTGCTACAATTATTATTATTTTATAGTATTGAGGTACATAATGGTTAAATATGTATAATGAATAACATAAATATAAACGTAAATATTATAAAGACTTTCAATATATCGATATTTATACATACTATCGTTGCGTTCTTAATTTTTTGGAAAGTTTGTGTAACAATATCGACTGTCGTTATATAATCGACATCGACGTCTGTTATAAATCTATGTCGTGTTAAAAATAATGATCTTAATAAAGAGGGATGAAAGTAAAACAATTTCGTTTCACTCAACGTTATACTCAAGCAAATTGAGATTCAATCAATCAATTTTAATATTTATTTTGGAACTTCATTTCTTTCAAATATTTTACGTCACGATAAAGATAGAAAATTTTAATGTTAGGTTTTTAAAAAAGGCCTTTTTAAGGCAGTTTTTTTTATTTTTTATGGTTTACGGCTAGTAAACGAGCATGAAGGTCATCTGATATTAAGTAGTCACTGTAACCCATGGAAAGCCACGACCAACCACGAATAGGAGAGAAGTAGGTAGTATATATAGTGTGTCAATCATGTGTAAATCAAAACAGAAGTACATTCTACAAATATTTTTACGGCCGAATAAAAATAATAAAATAGAATTGGTAGGTTACTAATATTACTATGTAATTGTTACATATAATTTTAAAAATTACCGCATACCATAATCACCTACAGCTAACATATATTATAACTTATAGAAATTCAAAGGATGCAAAACTCTCATTAGATAGGATAAGACGAAAATGACTAACGGGTGACGCATATTTTAATACATGAGAGAGAGTCCATTTGTCGAGGTAACGGGTCGCCGCTACTTTGTACCAGGGCTCAAGAACAGGAGAGCATAGGTTTTCCGGTGCTGGTCTCATAAAGGTAGAAAGCGTCGGTCGATATCGACTGTCGGCTGAAGTGGCTGCGAGAAGAAATGTGGGGCTATTTGCTGGGGCGCTAGGCCACTCTCATTGTCTCGAGCACACTCCGTCCGCGTTCGGACTAAACTAGATTACTCGCCGACCTTGCTTTCTGCCACCAGACTCTCCATGGAATTGCCGTTTACCTATGTTCAACAGTTCTATAAATAAAATATTTTCATCTTGCCATCTTGCCGTTTTAAATTGATTCAATTTTCAATATTGTTTTTTGAGGGGTGTAAAAGTGTTAGTTTAATATCTAAAACAAGTACCTATGTTACGCACGTAATATGAGTTGTAGTGGAAGGTATTAACCCGTGTTTGAAAATGAATCCTCATTATAAGCGTCAACAAACTGTAAATTATTAATTCTAGCACTAATGAATTAACCAAGAGCGACAATAATTATATGCATGTAACGCGTCATCGCGGATGCTCCAGTACAACTAATTGTATTAATTAACACTGGCGATCTAATTTTACCCAATAATGTGCTTGAGTGAGTGCTTCACAATTATAATCGAGCTGTCCATACGCTTCGTTGCTAAATTTCAATGAACGAGTGGAACATAAGTAGACTGCATTATGAAATATATGTATGTATCTATATCTAATACAACGAGAGATACTTGTAACAAAATATCGCTAAACTTATCGAGATGTTTAATTTATAACAACATGTTTATGCATGCACATCCAGGTTACATAAACAGGGTTGTAACCAAAAGCAAATACCCTATATTTTTCTATCCATTTTTACAGCACGTAAAAATTTAATTAACTGGTGTACCCTTGTATCCAAAAAAAATAGTTTTACATCACGCAGGGTTAAAGCTCTTAATAAAATTTTGCTTTGAACAGCGCACACATTGTATTTATTACCTAAGTTAAAGACTACGGCCAACTCAAAGCTATCTCGGAATAGTGTAGAGCATTACTTCGCACACAGTAAACGATTTATCCAAAAACAAACGGTTTCAGTAAAGGAGAAGTATTCCCAGGATACGGTCGCAAGTACAGGAGCGGGCTAAGTCGGCTATACACATAAAATCAATTTAGCAAAGCCACTTTGAGCCGAACTGACCCTTACAAATTTATGTACAAAAGAACTAAATACCATTCGAAGTCTTAACATTTGTTACCTGATTAAATATCGTTTACATTTTTTTCTGCTCATTGAGCTATATTAGCTACGAATTCAGATGAAAATATAAGTACGTGTAAATCAGTACATGTCGTAATATTCATCGTTGGAGTGGCAAAATCTATTTAAATTTAATTAAATAAATATTATTGACAACCAATATTATGTTATTAAAATTGTGCAATATGCATGTTTTCCATATAATATATTAAATACATTAAATATACGAGTATATGTATGATTTATCGTAGTCATGCCGCTCTGCTATTTTCTGATTTATTCTTTCCTAACCCCACTCGAAGCGGACTTGAGTAATGGCTAAAATTGTCACCAAATGAATGTCCGCAAAAAGTTTACGCGAAATTGCGACAAATGAGAGCAAATTACCAAGAAAATCTTACATAACGTGTCAATCAAAGGATGCTGTATTGTGCCAAAATATCTAGCTAATGTTGTACTTAAATGTATTATTAAAAGCAACAAGATTAATGAAATATTGTGTATTTATATTCGAAATTGTTATTCTTAATCGCAAATTTTGTTTCATTCATATTCAGTTTCATATTCCATTTTTTAAGGTAAACGCACATTGTTCGTCGTTACATTTTTTAAGTTCTTATAGGTTTTTTGGAATGTTATCAAGTGTGTGCTAATTTCAGCCACAAAAATGTTTATTGTACTGATATGTTTATTATAGTGAATAAATTGTATTGCGATTTAAGGTTAGTAGTACAGTTAGATTGTACTAACGTTTGTTTAGCACTGGGCCTCACTGGATTACTTTAATGCTTATTTATGTGCAATGATTGCAATGGAGTCCAAACCTACACAATTTAAATTGTACTCGATTCTATTTAATCGCCTGCTTCTTTGAAAACCCCTGTTGTTTAATTTATTTATTTGCTTTCAATGGAACGACTTCTTAACACAAACGTATTGTAATTTGTTTTCGGAGTCATTCTTTTAACAAAATGTACCTACGATTCTATATAAAAGATTACTTATATATTGTAGGTGTAGCAGTAATATATTTGGGTTTTTTGCTTTGTTTCATAATAAAATGTTATCATCATGATCAGCCCATCAAAGTCCCAGTGCTGGTGTCCTCTCAAAAATAATAGGGTTTTAGGCCATAATCCATCACACGGGCTAAGTGCGGTTGGTGATTTCCACATGCCTTTTAAGAACTTTATGGAGAACTTTCAGGTATTCAGATTTAGTTTCCATGTTTTCCTTTACCGTTACAGCTAATAATATATACGTATCTGTACGTAACATAGAAAAGTCTTTGATGCGTGCCGCTTGGTTTTCAACCCAGTCCTATTGAATAAGATGCCAAATTCTTAACCACTGAGCTGTCACTTCTGTCGACCAAATTTTTAATAATATAATATAGCCTGGAAATTGTCAGTGCATGTCACACTAGTTGTAGGTAGTAGAAATTATACAATTCACTCGGTTACTTTTCATCTTTAGATATTAATATTATTATTAATAATGACTACCTCTTTATTACGAAACTGCATTACATTAACATTGTTCCAGCAGTGTGCTATGAAAACGATTGCAGCAAATTTTGATTTTGCTCTACCATTAGGTACACAAACATAATTCACGTAGCGTGAGGCAAACAAATACATATAAAAAATAACTCTTGGGATTATCTTATTCTTCTGAATAACAGATGTTCGGTTTCTATGCGTATCATTTATCAGTGTCACTTGTGTAATAATTCTGAGTACATTTATTACATTTTTGTAACTAAATGGTTTCAAATGTGCTAAGGAAACCATAAACTGTACTAATAATATTGGTGAACGAATAATACGAGCGGGGCAATTATTCCATCAAGGCAACTTCGGCCTTAACCCTAGTAGATACTTCCTATACCTACGAGTATGTACCTATTCCAAATACGTTAAATGCGTACTCACATTCGAGTCGAGGCACATATGTTGTTTTATTCGAGTCGAGGCACATAATATTGTTTTAATATTAGTAAGAATTTTGTAACATGGAAATTTGGTAAATTTTTGTCGCTGTAAATCTATAATTCGAAAA
>DWAV01002082.1:0-11850 GCA_018231305.1 Noctuana lactifera | reverse complement strand
ACAAATAAAAATATATGTATTTCGATTTTGCTTTTTATTAATTTTTAGGCGGTACGAAGTTTGCCGGGTCAGCTAGTTTATTCTACGTTTAATGAGTATATTCAATAATAATTAATTAGTAAAAAGAAACAGTTTCGTGCTGAGATCGAATCTGGATCCACCGGAGCGATAGGATTATATTCAGCAACCAGGCGGTCCTTGCTCTACATATAAACGTAATAGGTATTCACTAGACAGGTTCGCTAGAGTTCCGCGCGCCATACAAAAGTCAATTCGTGCGAGACGTTCAGCGGTTTCGTTATTCAGTTCCGCGGCGGAGGTGTGCTACGGATAAACATTAAATGGTTTTACTCACTTGATATTTTTTTCTTTTTTGCCGGAGAATGCAGAAAAATTAAAAAAGAGATTTTTGTATTGCAAAATTTGATTAGGTAGGTACCGACTGGCCGTAAATATTATAATTTTATTGTCAATCAAAGCACTGCGTAGGTCACCCTTTTTTCCTTTATGGCAAAACAGCGCAAAGTTCTAATGCAAATCACTTTGGACACCCGCGTGTAAACAATGATGAATATTTAGTTTTGAAAACGTATTTCAAGACTCTCAAGTAATTTGGGACCGCAGAATACAAATCTAGTATAAATTCCAACACCATCCTGGAAATTCTGGCGCGACCCACGCAGTTCTTTAACGACTATAATATTTACTCCCAGTTACCTACATACTAACCACTTAGTTTATTGCAAAACAAAAACATCTATGTTTAATGTCTCCGAAATGTTTAGAGTTCAAGGTTTTTATTTTCTGGGTTATGTATAAGGAATTTTGTCGTCGTTGGTTCTTAATACAAAAAATCCTCATGGGTGTGAAGGTGCGTACTTTGCAGTCAGTTCATCCGTGTCTGTTCGTTTGTATCTCTGTCAATCCCATACATTTCGACGACCCGCGTGGTATAATGGTTACCACGCCAGTCCCCCAATCGAAGAGTCCCGGGTTTCGATACCAGGCGGTGCAGAAATTATTGCTCTCGGTCTGGGTGTTTGTGTGTGTCCATGGCACCCACGACACAATGAATCCGACTTATATTACCTAGTCTAATATTTAATTATTCTATATAATAGAGATAATGAGGATCAGCGATTTACTATCAATTCGTTATAAATCATATAGAAAGGCATCTTGATTGTTGGTCAAGGTATATTTATAATCTAGGCATAGCAAGCCGGCAGATAGGCCAGTGAATGTTGGGTTGTCACAGTCGCCAATGAACACGAGCAAAAGATGCCGGAAGTGAATTCTCTCTAATGTTTCCAAGGCTTTGGAGGAGAGCTCTAAAACCCTTCTCACATGTGCAAAAGACAGCCGTGTTGCAGCAGTGCCACAATGATGCGCACAGGTGGTAATAGGTGCAGAAATTCCATGGCGAACTGAACTAATCTATAACCTATTGAAATTCTTTGGCGAAAATTGGCAAAATTATCGCGACAACATTTATTTTGTCTTGTTCTTCAGTGTCATTTCGTCTGCAATTGAGGACGATGCAATGCGATATAATCGTAGTGATCATAATATTAGATCATTAAGTGTCTATCATATTTATTGCATATGTAGTTGTTTAGAGTACAAACTATGTTTAAAAAACTCATAAATTATCCTTAACCCTTAAAATTTTCTCATAGTTTCGCCTAGAAACGCAATACGTAGGTATAGCGAAAATAACAATTCAAACAAACTAGCCAATCTGCCGTGTTCCAGGGTCGGTACGTGCCGAAATTTCCGAGTAGGTAACTGGTACGTATTATATAGCCAGGTTACGTAGCTATAGACCGTAGCTCAGCTCAGCAGGCACCCTTATCACTTGCGAAGCGCGAGCGGCCGACTGCGCGCGGCGCGACATCGACATCGATTTTTCCACTAAACAAGCCATTTTCAACCATCACTGACATTGTAAACACGTTTTCCTCGACCGTAAATGTTTCCAAAACATATACGAGCGAAACAGTGAGCATAGTGAGTTTCCTATGAGTGAATAATGCGTTACACTCAATGCACAACACATAGTAATGGCCGCCCAAAATAAAGGTAAGTGCCCGCTTGACAGTTTTCCGATATCTTGCTCCTTACATTTCTCCCATTTTTCTAACTGTTGCGGTCCCTTTTTCGGTTACTTTTTTATTTCTATATACCTACTTTGTAAGAGTTCTCGTATCTTCTACTATATACATGGCGTTATTCATTGAACTGCACATCGTTTTGACATTAAGATAACAACGAGCGTGGGCGAAAATCGGCCATGTGATGTTTGGAAACCTTACATGGCATTGAATGATAAGGATGCCGCTTTTACAAAAGTTTTTGTAGATTATTGCTTTTAATTTAAGGTTTTACGTTAGTAATTTATGTTTAAATACTTTATCTAACAACTAATTTATCAATAGTTGGGTAATAAAAGAAGCTAACTACGAAAACATAAACGTAAAAGCACTTAACTAGGTGACCCTGAGCTCTGAAACTCGATAACACGCCGGAAGACAGCAGAAGTGATAAATATAATTATGTATCCGTCGTGTACACCTACCTACATGAAATCTTATATGGAGCCCATTAATCTTACCCAAGGTACATTAGAAGCAAATTCCCGTCAATATTTCATGCTTTTGATAGAAAATACATATAAATAGTAACCACCTACGTATAAAATGGCAAGTAACGATGTGATGACAATTGATTTTAGGTTTTCAGAGACCTTCAAGGTTGCGCTTACGATGATCAGATGTGTAGAAAGTTAATTTTTTTTACTCCAATATAGTTTAACATCCAATTATTGAAGTTCTTTTAAATAAAATCTATCTTGTGAATGAGCTATACCATCTTTTCGTCTGGCACAATTAATAACATTTGAGTGTATTTATTTTCAGAGATGAAAGAGCTGTAGAGCACGTAGGTATGTCAGTTTGGTTTTTTAAAGACAACACCTCCTTGTTTTAGTGTTTTAAAGTCGTTTAGACTTGTCTAACAATTAGTAGCATTACTTAATAGTTTTAAAAAAATATACGATTAAAATTTTTTTGTTTAAACTTCCGTGCACAAAAAGGTAGTCACCTTGAAGTAATGTTTATTCCTTTTTCGTTCTTAGCACTTTCGAAATTGAAGCAATATTATGTTAAAGTTCTTTCTTACTTCATCTTGTTGTATAAAAAAGTTTAGGATGAGAATAATTTAACTTTGCTGTAAGTCCCTATTACTAAGTAAGGTTCAAACGGTTAGATTACGAGTAGAAAGAAGCACGCTGTATATTGCTATATGCTAAATACCTACCACTTACCATTAGCGAAGGATAAATTTCGGTGAAAGGTAATCCTTCCAAAAAATATACATAAAAATCTTTCATGCCTACTGAAATATGGGTAGCAAACTGTAGAGATAGGATAGGAAACATGTGTATGTAGTAGGTATTATTAAAAAATGTAGGGTTCGCTACTGATGCCTACCTATTAGATACGGCTTTCTGAAATATGTTTCCAGTTTACTTTACCCTAATCTATTGGAAGTTGCCTACAAAATTGTTAGTGAAATTATTGAAATATTTTCCCCATGTTGTAATATCGCGTAACCAATTAATTAAAAGAGCAGGAAAACTGGGCGCTTAAAAACTTTTCAATTGAGGTATTTCGCCGCCGCCTAGCACTTTTTAGACTTCAGTACCTATACACAGAGGGAATTACTTTTCTCTCTAGCATAATGGAAAAGTTTTCTAAGCTCTTGATTGATGCTAATACGTTACGATTTTTCTTTTAAAGAAATGTAGAGTTTCTTATGAAGCATAAAGCTTTTGTATGTCAGGTATAATGGAAAGTATAGAGATAATTGTTTAGAACACGGAACTTTGTCAATTCTAATTTTTTTAAATTGATGTAACACAAAAAAGCTAATATAAAAGTAAACAAAATATATTTATTAAAATATATACCTACCTACTGTTTACAAAAATCTTCATAAATAAAAACAATTTAAACTTATTAACTTAATGTACCTATAGCGGAATACGAATTGGTTCTTGGAATAGCCCAAGTATATTCGTGTTTATTCCAGGTATTTTTTCTAAAGCCTCCTTTCTCTCATTATATTCGTATCTTAAACGTTTACAATAACATTCTGTAAATATTTAACAGCGATCACAACCATTTTTTGAGAAATATTAAATAAAATAAATATTATACTAATTAATCGTATTCCTCTGCCTCAGTAGAGGGAAAAATTGTAGTTATGTTTTCAGCTACAGCATTGTGTAAAGTAGGTATTATACGATACATGTTATCATATATGTCTCCCGAGACCGTCTGTCTGAGAGAGCTTATATTGATGATAACAATTTGATGAATGGAATAGTAAAATGTTTAGTTTTAACATGATGTATTGTAATAATAAGATTTCTCATTACGACCGAAATGCGAAGAAAGTCTATAATTATTATAAACCTGACAATATATTGAACCTTGCCTTCAACGCCTTTACGCCTCGGCTCGTTTCTATTCTCTTTGATAACTGAAAGAAAATATAACCGCTACCTACAATAACCTACAAACCTAACCTACAATATATCAACATCAACATAATATTATAGGTATAGGTCCATTATATACATTTAAATTATAATTAGATCAAACCGTGAAAAATATAATATTTTATTATCAAAGTCTATTTAATCTTGTGTAATGAATTGTAGAGGTATGTATCAGTATTTTTGTTTGATTTTAATGTCTACGTGCTTTTCAATAAAACGGAAAGGAGTTTGTGGGGCTGGGGAATAATTTTCAGTTTCTAACATTAGAACTCACTTAAGCAGACTTAAGCCAGACCAGATTTTGCATCATCATATCCTTATCTTCTATCTTATACTCCTGAGCTGGTTATAGTATACTTTTCATCACGCTACAATCAATAGGAGTAGAGCAGTAAAGGGAAATGTTGGGAATTTTAACGCGGGTGAAACCGCTAGTAATGTAATAAATCTTAATCTAAGTTCTGAACTAAGAATTTCGCCTATTTTATGTAGTTTTCTCAAAGTACACCGTATAACAAAGGTAGGAACTATTACTACGCCAATTTCGTATAGAAGTGTTTAGTCGTCCGCCAAGCGAACGTTAATATAAGGCTATTCGTTTGATAATCGCGGGAAAAGTCTATTTGGTAAACAGTTTGTTCATCGGAAGATCCAATAACTGTAAACACCTACTAATAGAAAATCTTTCCAATTTGTTTTACGTCCAGTAGGCAATGGAAATATTCTGTAATAGTTACTTTCATAGCTTATCTAATAAAAATTTCAGCAGGTCGAAAAATTTATTAGTGTGTCATTTTTGTTTAATTTGAAGCTCAAGGCCCTTTCTAAGCTAAGATTCTAGATACGATTATCATTAACGTTACCTCACATTCTACAGTGGAAGGTGGGTCAGAAGAAATGCCGTCGGTTTCGGTGGCTGACCCCAGTGCTGAGCAGAAGGAGAAACTAATAGCTGCAGTCAAGAAGGAGGTCAAGCAGTTGATGGAAGAGGTATCACTTCTGTGCTACGTAATGTTAAGGAATATTTTGAAGGTATATAAATGTTCTGAAAGCGTGCTTCGTGCTGTCACTGAAGCTATGCGGCGGTACAGATTTAGATATACGAAATTTTTGCTTATATTTGAGTAGGTTCTTGGATAATTTAGATTCAAAATAGGCACCGAAGACTAGAGATGTCAAAACGTAAAAACATTAATGAAATAATTTAAATAAGTAAAATAAAATACAGCGCCATTGAATAAAATTTCGAGATAACAGATCGATTAATTACACTTAAAAACTACGTTTTTTGAAAAAACATTTCAAAGCGAATACACTTTGTTCGATCACACTTCACATTTTTTAACCTATGTTTAATGGACAAATGGATAAAGAAGTCAATTCATCTATACTTTACGTTTACATCAGACACATTACACAGGAAAAAGCTTCGGAGAATCGTGTACTATACAGTCATTTCACGGACCCCCAAAGCGAAATTGATGGGTATCCCCAAACCCCAATAAATAGCAGTCCTTACCTCGCCAGCCGAATCGAAATGGCAATTTCTACTTTACGGACTATCGGGACCATACGGTAACCGCAAAGTATGTGAGTTTTTTTTTGAGTCGATATCACTGAAGTTATATATACTTATGCAACAAAGTTATAAGCGTCATGACATACAAACGACATAAAATGTATGAACTTCTTTAGTTATCTTCGCTTGGTTTGAAGATTATGAGGTATGAGTAGTTTAGTTACTAAGTTTAGTAAGGACGGGACTGAAAAGTAAGCGAAAAAGAAATGTTGAATTATATAATACTTTCAATGTTAGGTAGGTACATGAATTATCTATTATATTATGAAGGTTCCATTCCAACGGGTTCCAAGTTTAAATAATTAATTTAAATTTCTGTACGATTTACTTATCTGGGTAGGCGATTACTGTGAGGCATAATTTATTTATTTAATATTGTGCCTTCAACCCTTTTTTATGTCCCACTGCTGGGCACGGGTCTCCACAACTGACGGTGGCCTGGAGCATACTCCACCACGCTGATCCAATGCGGATTGGTGGAGATACGTGTCCCGTGTTGGATGTTGTCAAACCGCCTGATGCCCGATGTTTAATATTGTAAATTAAATTAATTGGCATACCTGACATTCGATGTTTTCCTACAGGCTGTAACCCGTAAATTTGTTCATGAGGAGAGTGGTGGTGTGACCGCGCTCTGTGGAGCTGTTGAAGCATGTCTTGGGCAGGGGTTACGTCGGCGAGCCCTGGGACTCTTTAAGACCAGTTCTACTACTGCACTTCTTCACAAGATTGCAAAGGTAAGTAGAAGATCTATACAAAATTAATATAAATTTTTTTAAGGCATTCCGTGTCCACTTGCTTGCAACCATTTTTGGCCCACAGTTGGGCACGAGTTCTTCCCCACAAGCTGCCTTTCTGCATACTACACCATGCTGCTCCAATGCGGATTGTTGGGGATATGGATTACAGGTCAGCCCGTGTCGGACGTTGCTAAACCGCCCAAAGTTCTGTGGCTGAAACTTATTTAAAAATATTTTTTTATTCAGGGTTATTAAAAAGTTATTACCTATATGTTTACGTATAATTAAAATTATATCATAAATTTTTTTACAACATCATTAAATAAGGTCCTATAGGTACCTACGATGCGTACGATAGAAATTCATACATCATCTAAAAGTAGATCGTTTCGTAGCTCATAAATCTGAGTGTCGAGCTGTCGGCTTTGTCCTTCACAATACGGAATAGAATTCTGTCATTTTATCGCCTATTCGGCCTTAATATTGCCGTTAGGATACAGCCATTTAATACGCAAGTAATGTTTGGATCTTTAGAAAGAAAATGCAGAATAAGTGTGAAAAATACTAACCAAAATTGTCTCGTTTGAAGGTTGATTTGATCAATGGACTCAGAGTTTTCATTACTTCTGCGAAAATTGCAAAGAAAAGTGCTGGGAATGTTATCACGTACCTATCTACCTTTCATAATATCATAAAATGTGATCATCTTTACAGTGTTCTTATCGTGTTAAAATTTATTCAAAACAAAATTAATTATGTATGCAAGTACATCGTACAGACATTGGCACTTTGCATAGTACCCTTTATGACCTTAAGTATTCTTCTAAGTTTGTGAAAAATAAAAAGTTGCCGCAGTAACTACTCTAGGAGATTACTTTTCAGTTTTCAATTTTTCATGTTACGTACCTTAGTACCTACACTATCTACTTACCTTGGATTTTATGCTGCAAGTCAAATTATATTACTTACTGGCGTATTTCTAGAAATATTGGAGAGTTTCAGTTGAAATAACAATTTTAAACTTAACTTTTCAAACTCTATTTATTTTTTCTTAGAAAAAAAATCTGCTTATGTGAAAATAAGTTTTATCCAAAACTTTTAATGAGAATAAAATCGTGTAGCATTAATGTAGATATCTATATAACTACAGGTCAGACATTCCTTGGACATACGTTGGTCATAGCCAATGAATATAATTATTTTTTATTCTTTAAAAAAATACAAAGGGTCTTTGTTAAATAAATTTCCCTTACACAAACGTTGAACTTGAAGGGCGCCCTCATGCGTCCTACGGCAAATAAACTTCGAACCCGCTTCGACTTAGGGCTTCATTTGAAGGGGACAGTGCTTCTTTGTCTCCTCTATATTTAGGTTATACTTTTTTTCTTATTGTTATTCAAGGAGTATTAGGCACTGCGTAGTATTGTTGCGGTTTTCGAAATTTTCAAAGATTTACGTGATTACAGCAAAGAGGTATTTATGTTTAAATTCCTCCCAATTCCTACTCTAAAAGTTCATGGGCAAAATTTAGGAATGGAATGGAATAGGAGTAATGGGATTTAAGTGTAAATAAAATAAATATGCACGGCACACATATTTAAAAAACCTAATAAACGCAAGACTAGTTTATAGCGAATGTAAAATGTATCCAGGGAAAAAGTCGGCCTGATTTTCCTTTACTGGACGTTTTAAATGTAATTCAAATATTATACTTGAACCTTCAGACGGCTTAGTTATTATATACTCGTATATAATATATCTATAGTTATGTAAACTCAGTCCCTCGACGCGGCGACGGTCGCTTTCAATATCTCTCCCGAATGGAATTATGTCTAATGGCGCCTTTATTTTCTCGAATAACATTTCATAATCGCCTTAAACTGTAAATTTTTGCTAAATATTTATGAAGAGCGGAATTCTTGAATCTATTATAATGATTAAACGCAATTTGATAACGTTTAATGCTTATATCTTATGAATATTTTACCTCGTTTATGCAGGATAAGATTAGGTACATATTGTTTATCAAATAGACGTTACATTTTGCGCTTATTCCAACCCAGTGAGTACGCCAAAACGTACCTAGTTTTTAATTGTTAATTATTTATTATGTATTAGATGATTTTATTCAATTATAAATTAGACCCTAATTAATGCTATCTAAAGAGTTAATCTTCTGATAAAAAGAAAAATAAACGAACGAATTATTCAGGCTATTGCTTTAAAAACTTTGAAAGTAGCAAATGAAGGCTCACGCGCTAATCTCGGCTCAGTCACCTCCAATGTATTGTCAAGTTTGTTGTTCAATTCCAGGTTTGCTAATTTCAACTTCGTACAGTGCGGTTTTACTCGCAACTCGTAACTGTCGTAATGAAGTTGGAAGTACACGCACCTTTGGGTTCGTTAACGAGTTTAAGTTGCTTTGTTTTTCATATTCTGTGTCGTGTAATGAACATGCTTGTTATTTTTGAGAGGGCGAGAGTTGTGTTTGTAATAAATTTACAAAATTAAGTTTTCATTTTATGAAAGGTGGGAGTATCTAAAGTTTAGTGAATAATATACCTACATACCTTATTATTACATTTACATAATAATATTTTTAGAAGGATAACATTTCTTGATAGGTACCAATAAAGATATAGTAGCTTCCATGAAAATCTTTTTCAAATTAAGTGTTGTCTAGTTAGTTACTTAAGATTTATATAACTGTACAAAATCAATTAAAAGAGACACTTGAACAGTATTGGTAATTATAATAATATATTGGTGCGTGGAAGCCAAAGAAGGCTAAGCGTTTGAATCAAAGAGAATTGGTTAAAGTTAAGAAAATAAAACAGTAGGCGCCGCCGACTAAGGATCTTTGTGCGTAAAACTTTGAAAACTTCTTAACCGTGCTGTTTAATAGACGAGAAATTAATTAAAACTTGTTTCTTCTTTAGATGTATACATAATTTAATAGAAATTCTATTATAGAAGACCGCCTCAGATAATGTCCGTTCTTGCACTGATTTATGGAAAAGAGAAGATTATCTTTATTTTAGATCGGTATATCTCTGCACGTATACAGCAATCATTATATAAACGTAGTGATTGAGTTAATATAAGAATTATGACACTCAGATTACAATATGAAATCGTATTACATACCTAAAATACACGCTTTAAGGTTAAGGCTAAGCCGACCTAAAATATAGAAAATAATTTTTTATTAGCTTCTATCTCTCATTGCCGATTGGTAATTTTGCCAGAAGACGAAAAACGTCAAGACGAATTATATGAAGCCAAACTCGAGGGGTTTACTAGTAGCCATTGAGGAGTTCCACAAGCCATTGCCGATTGGTAAAGATACGGGTTAGTGTCCAACCCTCGTCGAATGTTATCAATCCAAACGGGGTCTTACCAGGTTTAACGACTGTTATCTGTTGATAACAACCTGGACCGACAGCCTTACTTGTTCTCCGAAGCACTGAAGCCCAAATGAGAATGTGCCAATGGCAGTGTGTTTCAAGGTTGCTTAATTTGTGAGAAAGCTTGCACTGTTTGTACACTGCTATGCGCACTTTCTTAATTATTGCCTTCAACCCTTTTTATGTCCCACTGCTGGGTACGGGTCTCTCCTTACAACCATCCATGCCATCCGGAGCACGGAAGCGCGCATGAAATTTGCCACTAGCGGTCACCCATCCGAGTACCAGCAGCGCCCGACGTTGCTTAACAGTAAGATCGCTTGCGATAGACTACGCGCCGCTGCTATCTATACGCGCTTCCCTTATTAGATAATAAATATTTTTTATTTATATCTCGTAACATAAACTCAGAATAGACGTTACTGGCCATCTATATTTAAAAAAACTTTTAATTACTGAAGTTCTCGAAAGCGTTACAAATGACGCGATAAAGAAAAAAGAACGCTTCGGTGAAGCGTCTTTAATCTTTTGACCTTTCCAAGAAAAAACGAGAGGAAAGTTAACTCATTAAGACCCGTTCAACGCCGCGAGGCATCAAGATAAGGGTTCGAATTTAGGGATTTTTATTGATCCTTATTTAGTTTAGACTAGCTTTTGCTAACGACTTCGCCTGCGTGAACGAACTTAAAAGTTACTAGGTGATTTGTCACGTTTAAAAAATGTTAATAAATCTATAATAGGTAGGATACATTATATGTCTATAGTTATACGGTATACCCTATCTATACCTACTACTTAAATTAGTTTAGTGGTAAAGCGACAGAGATCTAACATAGCAATAGGAGTAGAGACCACCAATTCATAGGGTTCTCTTAATATGTGTTTGTTTTTTAATAAAGCACAAAAGATTACGTAAGTAGTCAATAAAAATAACAGTGAGAGCGATTTCCCGATACAAAGCACACAGCGTAACGTATCAAATCAACATTGTTGGAGCACACGTCACACGCCGCGCTAGTTACACAAAATCGATACAACACAACACATGGTACCTTTGAACGGAGCTGAGCTGAATAGGAATAAATTTGTGAATAAGAGCAAATTCAATGACGGATCGATCACGCATTAATAGATAATACTTATTTTGCGAACTTTTAACGAATCGTTGTCAAGCTCTTCAATCAGCTTGTTTATTGTAAGTTATGAAGTAGTGAATCAGTTAGCTTATATTTTGCTAACTATTATCAAACTTTCAAATCACACACAATTCTTAATAATCTTAAAATTAAATATCTAGGTAATAAAGCTATATATGGCTATCTCTCCTGATCCTCAAGAAAGAAAGCCATTTGAGCTAAGTAAAAACAATAAAACATAACACCGTCAATTTATATAGGATACATTGGTATTTTATTTGATTTAAAAGTAGCATGCATATTAGAACTAACCAGTACATTAACAGATTTAACAGTATTCAATGAAAATATAGCGCATAGCCCCGCTGGTAGTGTGGATCGCAAGCGATCACATTGTTAAGCAACGTCGGGCGCGGCCGGTACT